>CM064917.1:17257508-17452487 GCA_032727855.1 Quercus ilex subsp. ballota | reverse complement strand
AGCATGCAGATGCAGTGAGAGAAGAGGTAACAAAGCTCAAACAAGCTGAAGCTATTAAAAAAGTTTTTTACCCGGAGTGGTTAGCGAATACTGTGGTGGTGAAGGAGAAAAACGGGAAATGACGAGTCTGTGTAGACTTCACTGACTTAAATAAGGCTTGTCCTAAGGATCCATTCCCCATGCCAAAAATTGATCAACTTGTGGATGCCACTGTTGGCCATCCTCGGATGAGTTTCTTGGATGCTTTCCAAGGTTACCATCAGATACCACTAGTCCTGGAGGATCAAGAGAAGACTTCTTTTGTCACTCCTATTGGTAATTACCACTATAAGGTGATGCCATTTGGTCTGAAAAACGCAGAATCTACCTATCAAAGAATGATGACAAGGATGTTTGAACCACAGCTGGGTAAAAATATTGAAATTTACATAGGTGACATGGTGGTGAAGAGCAAGATTGTTGTCGAACATGTGAAGGACCTCGAAAGTACCTTTGAAGTTCTTAGGAAGTACAAGCTGCGCCTAAACGCTTCCAAGTGCTCATTCGGTGTGGGGTCAGGCAAGTTTTTGGGGTACATGGTGACTCACAAGGGAATTGAGGTTAACCCCGACCAGATAAAGGCCATCAACAATTTACAAGCTCCTTGGAATCCCAAGGAAGTTCAGAAACTGACTGGAATGACTGCTGCCCTGAATCGATTTATCTCTCGATCAGTAGACAGGTGTCGGCCCTTCTTCTCTCTGATCAACAAGTGGAAGAGATTCGAGTGGACTGAAGAATGTGCTGTGGCCTTTCAGCAACTTAAAGATTATCTAGCTCGGCCACTAATCATGTCCAGTCCTGAGCCAGATGAAGTCTTGTTTGCCTACATTGCTGTAGCTCCCTATGCTGTGAGCTTGGTGTTGATACGAACAGATTGTGGTGTGCAAAGACCAGTTTATTACGTAAGTAAGTTGCTGCATGAAGCCGAGATCCATTATTTGCCACTAGAGATGGCTATCCTAGCAGTAGTGCTTGGTACACGAAAGCTACCTCACTATTTCCAGGCCCATACGGTCATTGTCCTCACTCAGCTCCTACTCAGGGCTATACTCTGAAGTGCTAACTACACTGGAAGGATTGCTAAATGGGTACAATCTTGGGGGCTTTCGATATCAAATACATGCCTCGCACATCGGTCAAGGGCTAGGTACTTGCGGATTTGGTAGCCGAGTTCATAGAGCCCCAATTAGAAGAAGTAACGCCAACATCGGACATGGATGAAAAATCGGTTGGCATGATTTCTCAGCAATCCCCCTCCCATTGGGAAGTGTACGTGGATGGCGCAGCGAACCAGAAAGGTTCTGGAGTGGGGCTAGTGCTGATATCCCTCGAAAGAATCACTATTGAAAAGTCGTTAAGGCTGGATTTCTCGGTAACAAATAATGAGGCGGAGTATGAAGCCCTTCTGATGGGAATGGCTATGGTCCGAAGAATGGGAGGAAAGGCAGTGGAGTTGTTCTTGAATTCAAGGTTAGTCGTGAGTCAAGTACAAGGTGAGTTTGAGGCGAAGGATGAAAGAATGCAGGGATACTTGAGCCGAGTTAAATGTCTGCAATCGGAGTTCGAATCTTTCAGTTTGCTACACATCCCTAGAAGTGGTAACGCACATGTTGATTCTTTGGCCACACTCGCTACCTCTTCGGCGCAAAATTTGTCGAGAGTTATCCTCGTCGAGGACTTGCATGGGCCTACCGAGGCAATAAGAGAGGTAGTCCAAGTTCACCAAGTCAGAACCGGGCTCTGCTGGATGGATCCTATAATTAAATTCTTGAAAGAAAATATTTTGCCTGAAGAAAAGGGGGAAGCTGACAAAATTCGGAAGAAGGTGACTAGATTCTGGCTATCCGAGGACCAGAAACTATACAAACGCTCCTATTCAGGACCGTACTTGTTATGCACGCATCCTGAAGCGGCTGAGTTGCTACTAGAGGAATTGCATGAAGGAATTTGTGGGAGCCACACTGGAGGTAGGTCCTTGGCTCACCGAGCCATTACTCAAGGTTATTGGTGGCCGAACATGCAAAAAGAAGCCCACGAGTATGTTAAAAAGTGTGATCAATATCAGCGATTTGCCCCGAGCATTCATTAACCAGGGGGAACTCTTAATCCACTATCCACCCCATGGCCTTTTGCCCAATGGGGCTTAGATATCGTGGGACCATCCCCTAAGGCTGCAGGAAATAGGAAATACCTTCTGGTCGGCACAGACTATTTTACCAAATGGGTCGAGACTGAACCTCTGGCTAACATCAGAGACATGGATGTACAGAAATTTGTCTGGAAGAATATTGTCACTCGATTTGGGGTTCCTCATACTCTCATTTCGGATAACGGCCTACAGTTTGATAGCAAAGCATTCAGGAATTATTGTAGCGAACTAGGAATCATAAACAGATACTCCACTCCTGCTTATCCCCAGGGTAATGGGCAAGCAGAAGCTGTTAACAAGGTCATAGTAAATGGTTTAAAGAAAAGGCTAGACGATGCGAAGGGCAAGTGGGTGGAAGAATTGCCACACGTACTTTGGGCTTACAGAACTACGCCTCGCAGATCTACTGGAGAGACCCCCTTCTCAATGACCTATGGGGCTAAAGCTGTCATACCTTTGGAAACTAGGTTCCCAACACTGAGAACTAGTTCATTCAGTCCGACCGGCAACAATGAGCAGCTAGAGAAGAGTTTGGACCTGATTGATGAAACGAGAAAAAATGCAATGGTTCGACTGGCACATTGCCAACAAAAGCTCAAGCAGGGCTATGATGCCAACGTAAGGGTAAGGCCTCTAGAACCTGGTGATTTGGTGCTGAGGAAAGTTGTCGGCACTGCAAAGAACCTAGCTTGGGGAAAGTTAGGACCCAATTGGGAAGGGTCATATCGTATTACTTCAGGGGCTGGCATTGGGGCGTATTTCCTAGAAGACCTAGATAGTCATGTGATACCATGCCCTTGGAATGTAAATAACCTCAAAAGGTACTATTATTAATCGAATTATCTCTTCAATCAACATGCCAATTCGTCATCTAAAAGGTTCTCTAAGTGTTTAAACTTAAATCCAATCATAGCTGTAGTCCTCGGATCAGATGATTTGGGTTAGCTAACACTCCTTCACAGTTCCATAAGTGTTTAAACTTAAATCCAATCATGCCTGTAGTCCTCGAACCAGATGATTTGGGTTAGTTAACACTCGTTCACGGTTCTCTAAGTGTTTAAACTTAAATCCAATCATGCCTGTAGTCCTCAGACCAGATGATTTGGGTTAGTTAGCACTCGTTTAAGGTTCTCTAAGTGTTTAAACTTAAATCCAATCATGCCTATAGTCCTCGGACCAGATGATTTGGGTTAGTTAACACTCATTCACAGTTCTATAAGTGTTTAAACTTAAATCCAATCATGCCTATAGTTCTTGGATTAGATGATTTGGGTTAGTTAACACTCGTTCACTGTTCTCTAAGTGTTTAAACTTAAATCCAATCATGCCTGTAGTCTTCAGACCAGATGATTTGGGTTAGTTAACACTCATTCAAGGTTCTCTAAATGTTTAAACTTAAATCCAATCATGCCTGTAGTCCTCGGATCAGATGATTTGGGTTAGTTAACACTCCTTCACAGTTCCATAAGTGTTTAAACTTAAATCCAATCATGCCTGTAGTCCTTAGACCAGATGATTTGGGTTAGGTAACACTCGTTCACGGTTCTCTAAGTGTTTAAACTTAAATCCAATCATGCATGTAGTTCTCAGACCAGATGATTTGGGTTAGTTAACACTCGTTCAAGGTTTCTAAGTGTTTAAACTTAAATCTAATCATGCTTGTAGTCCTCAGACCAGATGATTTGGGTTAGTTAACACTCCTTCACAGTTCTATAAGTGTTTAAACTTAAATCCAATCATGCCTGTAGTCCTCAGGCCAGATGATTTGGGTTGGCACTCCTTCGCATGCCTATAGTCCTCGAACCAGATGATTTGGGTTAGTTGGCACTCCTTCGCATGCTTGTAGTCTTCGGACCAGATGATATGAGTTAGTCAACACCTCCATACAGTTATTATTATTGAAATTTAACTTTATAATGAATCATGCCTGAAATTCTTGGATGTATTTGACTCTAACTCACAACAGGACTCCTCAGTTAAAAATATGCTTTGCACACCTTCAAGAAGGCCTATGGAACTTCCATTCACTTATTGCTTTCATTACTTACTAATAATTCTTATATAAACCACTCTTTTCGGTATTAATTTAAGTTATTTGCTTCATCAGCCTGATATCACGGTTAAGTTTACCTACACTACCATAATCACAAGTTATAGTTTTTTGCAATAATAGTGAGCCTTATGATACAGGCAACAAGGAAATCAAAAGTAAAAGAGAAAGGATTTCATTGATCAAAATAGAACGGTTTTCAAGTCCTTACATAAAAAAAACTAACTATATAACAATACAAATACTGAACAAAAACTCCTAGATATTTAAGTCTCTGTCTGAGTGGCCGAGGGATCAACTGTCTGACTGGGCTGGGCAGCAGCAATGTCTGGGACTTGTTCGTTATCCTTTTCCTGAGTACCCTCAGACTCTCTGGGTGCTTCAACAGGAGCAGGAGGGGTCTGGCTGACTGGGGACTACTCCGGAGCTTCTGGGATTTCACAAATTTTCGGATAGTAATATATGCTCCCAAGCAGTCTCAGGTTTGAGTCCGCAGGGACCCCAGCAGCATCCATTGCCTTTCCCCAAGTTATATCGCAGTAGTCTCGGCTGACCGAGGCAAACTGCTCAGTGAGATTGACTTGGGTCTCATCCACCCCCAGCTAATATGATGCTTTTCTTTCAGCCTCGACTGCCTCCTTGGCCAGCTGAGCATCCTTTTGAGCCAGTTTGGCAGTCTCCTTGGCTTTCTGAAGTTCAGCTCGAAGATCCTTCACCAGTGCTTTCTCTGTTGCCAGATTGATATCGGTTACATTAAGCAGCTGGCATTGGTCTTCGGCCTGCTTCTCAGCATTCTTCAGACCCGCATTAAGACTATTCCTTTGCTTGGTAATCTCTTTGAATTGCTCAGACAGTTGAAAACATTCTTCCTTCAGACTGCCCAAAGACTTTTCTACCTCAGACCGAGAGTGGGCCTCTGTTGGGCTTCAATATATGTCTTTTTGTTCCACTCTTCCGCCATAAAGACTTGCTGGGTAATCTGCATGGCAGAATGAAAAAGTCAACATAAAACAAACAGAAAAAAATCAACATCCTAAATTGAAAAGATGGATTAACTCACTTATCATGGCTAAATCCCTTTTTAGGGACAAGAAGAGTTCATACTGGCTGAAGCGCCTGTAAGAATCCACGTCTCGGGGGAGAAGCAATGGTTGCTCCAAGGCCTCAGCAACGACACCTGCTTTCCCCCCATTGTAGTTTCTGAGGGAGGTATCCCAAGGAATGGGAGCACCGTCCAATTCTAACTTGGGGGACCATGTGCGAGGCCCTCGGCGCACGTCACCAACAAGAGGGTCATTTCGGCTCTCAGTAGATGAGGCCCTCTTGCTCCGGTGGTCTTTCACCACTTTTTGCTGCTTGGTCCCTTTTGGAGGAATCACCTCCCCTTCGTCCGTATCGACGAGGGACCTTTTCTTTTTCAGATCCGGCAATGGCTTCAAGCCGAGATTAGGAGCCTGAGGGGGTGGTGAAGGAAAACTCACAGCTGGATGGGACGTACCAGTCCCTTTCGGCTTGGTTTTTTTGCCTCTGTTCTTCATCAAATCCCTCAGGTTTGACATGTCTTCTTCTTCCTCCGAAGAGTCTTCTGGAAGAGCAGTTATTAAAATAGGAGGGCGAGCACTAGCCCCCTTTCTGAAGAGTCTTCTTCCTCCGAAGGTTCCTCCTCGGTTCCCGAAACTTGTATCACTGGCCCCCTTTCTGAAGCCCCTTCCTCAAATATGAAATTGTCTATCTGCTCTTCAAGTGAAGAGGTCGAAGAAGTAACTCCTTCACCTGCTACTACTAGTTCAGGGGGAGCCTGCTGAATTGGCTGGTGAAGCAATGGCACACCCTGAGGATTTGGATGTGGCACGGACGCAAGATCGTAGGTGCTAAAAAATTACGCTAACCGACGTCTATCCGTTTGAGATGATAGTCCCCTTGAGTAATAACGTTGCCGACCTGCTGAAAATCTTTTGATTTGGGCGTGTAACCAAGAATGAGGGGAACAGATCGGAGCTGCCAGTCTTCACTCATGAAAATTTCCGATCGGAGTAAGTAATTAAGCGCAGGAACGTTTGTGAGGCTGAGCCGAGGAGAAACGTGATTTTTATCTATTAACACCACAAAAAAAAAAAAAAAAAAAAAAAACTTGGTCAGAAACCTGAAAATAATGATATAAAGAAAAGACAGATCTTTAAAAAAAAAAAAAAAATGAAGATCCTAAATCTATTGTTAGGAAACCTAGGTCTAGGAGGTCCCACCTGGCTCTCCTGGTTGGGTTGGGTAATGAAGACCGTCATGCCACGCACCCGAGACGATCAGATAGTCGTCTTTCATCCCTTTATTGGACTTGGGAAAGCAAGAGACGAGCCTAATGACGTCAGACCGGGATTTAAGATAATATCCCGCTCCCTTCTGGCTATGACACTCGTACATATGTACCACGTCACGCCAGGTAAGTCCTAATCCTAGATAAAGGTTCAGGGCGTCAATGGCTCCTAGGATCCTAAAGAGATTGGGTGCGCACTGCTCAGGAGAAAGCCTATGGTTGCGAAGATAGTTTTTGGTGATAGAACCCATAGGAAGAGTCATTCCTCCTTCTATGAATGCTATCATGGGGATTACGGCTTCCCCCTCTCCTCGGTCGGTTAATATCCGCTCCGGAGGACAATACCTCAGATTTACCCCCTGTGGTATGCCGTAGGTCTCCTTAAATTCCTTTATTAAGGTGGGACTATTGACAAGATCCTCAAATCTACCCATTTTTGGCTAACTAGAGAAGGGCGCAGAGCAATAACTGGCAAATAAGAGTTTGAAGGCCAGGAATACTGGCCGAGAAGAAGATGGAGGGTTTAGAGATGTCGAAACTTACGTAAACTAAACCGGATAGCGATCTTAGAACTTGCAGAAGGATTCTTACAGACTCTGGGAAGGACTAGGATTGATGATTGGAAGAACTTGGTGGATTCGAGTGCTTGAGTTTGTTGGGTGGTCTGAGAATTTACCAAGTAAAGAAGAAATAACCTCTTCTGAGGCTTTATATAGGGACAAGCGAAGGGGCAGGAGTCATCCCGCCCAAATTCTGAGGAAGAATCACGTCCGTTGGATCAATAGTCCACCGTTGGATACTAGAGACAAAATGCCGTCTGGGGCAATTAATAACGCTTTGGGAATACTAAAATGACAGCAGCATTAATGAAGCACTTGCACCTATGCCCACACGCGTGTAACTCCAGATGTTTTTGCTTTTTCAAATTTTTATTTCGTGACAAGTCAAAATCCTATTTTTTCTCCTCGGATGCGAGGGAAAAACTAAAATTTTGAGGGGCTATTGTGGGGGGGTGAAAGCCCAACCTTATGTATTGGGCCTAGGGCCCTATTTGAAGATTATTGTGTGTCCGAAGAGAGGAAAATGTTTGAGAAGGAGCCCATGTGGAAGAAACATACCTGGAAGTGAATGAGGAATGCATTCCGAAGAGGTCACTAGTGGTCCGAAGAGGTTTTTCTCCTCGGATACGAATAGTCTTGATCAATCAAACGTTTGAAAGGTCCGAATGATCTTCCTAACAGTTTCAATGACGAGGATAAACTCTGAGCATGTCTGGAGATGATAAGAACGAAGAAATATCTAAAGGAAAAAGCTGCTACCACCGTGTTTAATGCACTGCAGCTACTTTTCTGGCGCATTTATGTGGAGAAGACCCCTGAACAGTGTAATCTCAGCTACCACCACTCACAGAGGGCTAAAAAAGGTACTTGACGTGACATATACTCAAGTGGTTACATAGATGAAGAACAAGTGGACGATGGAGATAAGGGGGGAGGATGCTATATAAAGGGAAGAGGCCTCTGATAATGGGGGATCGGAAAAAATCAGAATAAGGACAAGAGAAAGACTTTACTGTAGCTCTAAGAACTATAATCACTGTTCAATCAATAATATATCTCTTCGGACACCAATTCATTTCGTTTTTTAAGTGTATGTTTATGTTGGTTCACACTTGGGGGTTGTGGTTAACTGTTGTCAATCTCATAATCAACCTAGATCTTTCACCCACTCTCTACAAATTAATTGTTTTGGGCTGGGGCTACAAATCCTAACCCTACAAAAATATTTGGTCTTTCACTATATATATATAGTTTGAAATATTTGGTCATGTATCTTTAAGTAAATGTTTATTAACTGTTTTATTACTCAATTTTGATGATATTCGACGTATGAATTTTAATTAATCTATGAATTATAAGGAAATAATGCTAGCTAGTTTGAATAATTCTTTTTTCTTTTATTTTTATTTTTATTTTTGATGAACTAGTTTGAATAATTCTAGCTAGGAACAAACATAATTTTGTATATTTATTAAACACTTTAACTAAAACCATTAACTTTATTGTGGCTTCCCTTATAATTGTAATGGTGACTTCAAGAGCTCCTCAACAGTTCTCACCTCTACTTTCATTCAAATATATTAGCAAGAGCTAGATGATGCATGTATGGCAAAATGTGAACTATTCGTATATCTGTATAAGTGAAATATCATTACAGCACTGCTAGACCAGACCTAACCAAGTTGAAAAAGTTGCATGGTGGCCCCAATAATTGACTGGCTGAATGAAAATAATGTCTTTAACATCAAAATAACCAAATTAAACCACTACAACAAACTTCAGTTATTTCAACCCTCTTTGATCAAGGGTTTACTAAAATCTGTCGATACAATCTATAAATACAAATACGGAGGCTATATTACTAAACTATATTTCAAAGGTTATTTGGTCCCTCAAAATAAGTTAAAACACCCTTGAAATAACTTTTAAAAAAAAACACAAAACACGCCAGTTTTGTACAAAGACTTTTACATTTTTCAGCCCACAACCCTTGATAAAATATGACAAATTTTTCAGCCCTTGAAAAAATCCCACAACAAAATTTTCATCCCTTGAAAAAAGCCCACAACAAAATTTAAAAATATTGCCCAGAATGTAACCAACAAACACCTCTCGTTCCAAACAGCTCTATTACTCTCTCGCTGAAAGCCTGAAACTAAGAAAGCATAGAAATCTCATAGAGCTCGACGATCATGGAGATCTCATAGAGCTTGACGAACGTAATCGCACAGCTCCGATTAGGTACGAGTTGATCTCAGTTTTGTGACTCTTCATCTCTTTTGGCATTGTGTTTCTTAGCTCCGATTAGGTACGAATCACAAACCCTAATTTCGTCTTTGATTTTTTTGTTTTTTTTTGGTTTACCCACACATTTTCATCGATTTCCCATGATTTTCATTTCACATTTCTCAGAAAAATGAGCTCATCATCGATTTCGCTATTTCGATTTCTAATTGTTCGACTTTTGAGATTTCATTATTCGATTTCCAATCATAATCTCTATTTCCTTTATAGTTTTCATACAAATATTGATTGAGGTTTTTATTTTTTATTTTTTTTATTTTATATTATTGTGAGTACAGGCACAACGAGATTGCAAGGCTTAATCCAAGGGATTGCTAGTATTGGTTGTGTGGGAAATGTGCTTTTAGACACTCTGTAAGCCTTCATTTATTTCCTAATATAATTTGCACATTCAATAACTAGGAATTTAATTTTCATTTTTGCTCTATCAAGTGTGTTTGTGTATTCAAATTTAGTTTTCTTTCTCTCCGTTGTGTGTGTGTGTGTGTGTTTATTTCAATCTGCATTGTCCAACTTGTTGGCTTTGGTGGGTGAGTGTTGACTTTGAACTGTACAAATCTACGGGGTATCATTGTTAGCTATTGGGAATTTGTGTTTAGTAGTAGAGGAATATTAGTAGTGCTTAAAGTTTACTTGGGTTTATAGTGAAATAGTAGTATTTTAACAATTCCAGAGTGGAGTTACCCTAAAACTTTGGAGACTCAGAGGACCTTAATTCGTAATTTATTATTTTAAACATTGTGTTTGGGATGAAGAATAAAATGTATCAAAACTTTTAACTCTTGGATAGATTTGGTCTTTGTACAAAGTGTGGTTGTTGAAATCTTTTCTCTTAAACAATAATTGACATATCGGCAGTTTGTATGCGGCCCCTAATCTGTTAATTTGTAGGTTTGAGTTTAGAGATAAAAAAAAGTGTAATTGTAGCAATATACCACCTTTGCTATGCATCAATATCATAGCCTATCATCTCAACAATTGTGAATTTTTGTGCGTGTATATATATATATATATATATATATATATTGTGCATGATTGTGTTTTTTTTTTTTTTTAAATAAAATAAATCTTATTTTGAGGGTCAAGAGACCCCTTAAATAACCTTATTTATCAAGGGTTGTAAATATAAATCTTTTAAACCTTGGTAAAAGGTTATTTAAGGGTCTCTTGACCCTTAAAATAAGATTAGAGCACTTGTTTTGAGGGTCACGAAAGCCTTCAAAATTTCCTTTTTGATGGTATATGTTTTGAAAGTTATCAAGGGTTAATTAGACTCTTAAAATAGTTTTTTTAAAGGGTTTTTAACCCTTGAAAAAAGTCATATTTGTTGTAGTGAACCAACCCTCGTGAACAAATAGCAATCCCAAATTTTTAAAAGTTTAAGGACTGGTTTGGTGTGTTTTAGGTTCTGATACATTACATATTAGCACTGTTAATTATCATTATGAAATTCTATTTTCAAATACGTGATTAGGTTCAGCTTGACAAAAAAAAAAAAAAAAGCATTAATGTCCATAACATGCATGGACATCTGGAATTCGTACATTTTTATCTTTTCATGGTGTCTAATTGTTTTGGATTCTTAAAGTTAGATTCATGTTCTACCTGAACAGCTATATAGGCATTGTGTAATGTTTGCAGGCACATTCTTCACAAGAATCGTGAAAGATTTATATGGACCAATAGTGTGTGTCAAATCAAACAGAAAAAAAAAATATTTAATTTGTGTATTTCCAAGGAACTCAGATGAACCGTGGCGGCTCTAGGTATTTTTTTCAGGGCGTTCCTTAAAAAACATAAATGATACAATCTAATAAAAAGAGAAATTCATATATTGACAACAATAACAATAAAAAGACACGCAAATACATAAAGTTTGCAATTGTCTTCTACGAGTTTTCATATTTTGAAATCAGTGCATGATAGTCTCATTATCAATACTACAATCTACATCTCTTTCAATGTACACAGCCAAGCAATCATTTATCCACTGAATGTAGAACAAATTATGGAGCAAACTTTAATTTTATTGCCCATAAAAAAAACTGAGGGTGTTATCAGGCAGTTAAGAAGAAAGGACCAAAGAATAAGAAGGAAGAAAAGAAGAACTAAACGACACAACATATAAGCTGCAAGGTTATTTAGATCAGTAGCTAAACGGCATGTAGTTTAGCTATTAATTTTATTCAGATTATGTCTACACGTGCTGTAACTAACCTTCACACGTGTTGTAACTGATTTCCTTATGCTTCGGTTAGTTTGTTACGCCCTGTTTTGGGGGTTTAGGTTCAGAGGTGTATATATACTTAGATTGTGTATAGGTTCATTGAATTACAAGATTAAGAGAAAGTTTCTCATCTTCTTTCCCAAATATTCTCTCTCTCTGTGTTCATAGATTCTTTCTTTGCTTCATCTCTGTTTTGTTATATGGTATCAGAGCTTGAGCCTTCTTCAATGGCATCGAATACACAGAATACTCAAACTGCTTCACCTTCCTCTTCTCAGCGAGAACTGACTCCAATGGAAGATCCACGAAGTCCATTTTTCTTGCATCACGGTGAAACACCAGGTGCAATTTTGGTTACTCAACCGTTAACTGAGGACAACTATCCTATGTGGTCCAGAGCAATGATAATGGCTTTGGATGCCAAAAGCAAGCTCGGATTTGTTGATGGTTCTATCAATGCTTCGATGGCAGTTACACCATTAGAGAAGAAAGCTTGGTCCAAATGCAATTCAATGATCTCCTCATGGATCTTGAATTCAGTTTCTCCTCATCTTACTGCTAGTGTAATTTACAGAGACATTGCATTTGAAGTATGGAATACTCTCAAGAAACGATTCTCTCAAGCCAATGGACCAAGAATCTCTCAACTTCAGAAGCAAATTTCAACTATAATGCAAGGTGCTGCTACGATTACATGATTCTTCACTGATCTTCAAGCTGCTTGGGATCAACTATTGAATTTCAGGCCTTTACCATGTTGCTCATGTGGTAAGTGCACTTGTGGTGTGAATGACAAAATCATAGCACTTCAGCATCAAGATTCTCTTATGCAGTTCCTAAATGGCTTGAATGATTCTTATTCTCAAGTTAAAACACAAATTCTCATGATGGAGCCTAGTCCTTCCATTGATAAGGCATTTTCTTTAGTGATTCAAAAGGAAAGGCAAAGATGTTTGGGTTTTACTGTTGCTCCCTCAGTTGAATCAACTGCTCTTGCAGTCAAGAATCAAGGATTCAATCAAGGAAATTCATTTCCAGGGAACCACAAGTATATCAGAGGAAACAATACAAAAGGGAGGCCTGTGTGTAGTCACTATAGGAAGCTTGGCCATGTTATGGAGAAATGCTACAAATTAGTGGGATTTCCTCCTGGTTACAAGCAGAGAGGTAAAGTGGCTATGGCAAATCAAGTCTTGGTTGATGGTGATCAAGGAAATTCTGATATTCAACAGGTCAATTCATTCCCTTTCACTTCAGAGCAGTATCAACAACTGATGTCAATGCTCAGTTCTCATGCATCTACATTTGGTGGTACCAATGATGCCTTACACTTAGCTAATTCTGCTCTTTCAGGTAATGTGTGTATTGCTTGGTCTAATTTTGTTTCCTTAGATTTGCATCATTTAGTTTTTGCCATTAATCCTGTCAATAAAGTTGCCTATGGTAATGATGTATGGATTCTTGATACTGGAGCCATAGACCACATAGTCCATTCCTTATCTTTTTTTACACATATCACTAGTTCTATATCAACTTTTGTTCAATTGCCAAATGGTGAAAGAGTCAATGTTACACACATTGGTACAATTCAAGTTACTGCAACTTTGAAACTTGAAAATGTGCTATGTGTTCCCTCTTTCACTTTCAATCTAATTTCTGTCAGCAAGTTAACCAAAACACTTTCATGTTGCCTGGTTTTTCTATCAAATTTGTGCTTTATCCAGGACCTTACTTGTTGGAAGACGATTGAAGTGGGTGAATTACATGACAATCTGTATCTGCTGCATATTGCTCCAACTAGCAAATCTGTTTCAACAGCTTCTTCAACCCTTGAGTCCGTTTTTCAATCTTTTGTTGATTCTGTGTCTGATTCTATGTCCATTCCTAATGTTACCAAGTCTTGTCTTTGGCATATGAGGTTAGGACATGCCTCTGATAATAAAATTCATGCTTTACATAGTCTCATTCCTGATGTACAAACTTTTCACAGCAATAAGAATTGTGTTCTTTGTCCAATTACCAAACAGAAAAAGCTTCCTTTTCCATCTTTTAATCACATTTCAAATAATGCCTTTGATTTGATTCATTGTGATGTTTAGGGACCGTTTACTAAATTCACTCATGGTGGCTTCAAATATTTTCTTACCATTGTGGATGATGCCACAAGATCCACCTAGATTTATCTTATGAAATCAAAGGCTGACACTAGACCTTTGTTGATTTCATTTTATAACATGATACATACACAATTTCATGCCAATATTAAGATCATTAGAACTGACAATGCCCCTGAATTTTTCTTAAAAGAATTTTATGCAAACAAGGGTCTAATTCATCAACATACATGTGTTGCCACTCCACAACAAAACTCAGTTGTGGAGAGGAAACACCAGCACATTTTAAGCATTGCAAGGGCATTGAAGTTTCAATCTAATGTTCCTATATCCTATTGGGTTGAATGTGTATTGACTGCTGTCCATATAATCAATAGGTTACCTTCCAAAATCCTGAACCAGAAACTCCTTTTGAAAAACTCTATGGTAAACCTCCTTCATTTGCTCATTTAAAAGTTTTCGGTTGCCTTTGTTTTGCCTCTACTCTTACTCACAATAGATCAAAATTTGATCCTAGATCTTCATCTTGTGTTTTTCTTGGTTACCCGTTTGGTGTTAAAGGATACAAGTTACTTGATTTAAATACCAAAAGGCTTTTTGTATCCAAGGATGTTCACTTTCTTGAAACTGTTTTTCCTTTTGTTTCATCTCCTCATACTATACCTTTACCTCATCTCTTCCCTTCAGTGGCTCACCCAACCACTTCTGTGTTTGATTTTCCTTCTGCTTCCCTCCCTAACAATGATGCTACTATTTTTGATCCACCTGTTTCTATCCCAACTTCTGCAGATTTACCTGTTTCCAATTCTACAGATTTACCTATTCCCACTTCTGCAGATGCCATTTCTGCAGATTTTCCTATCTCTAATCCACCTTCACATATCATTCCCTCCACAAATGTCCCATCTCCACCTTCTATTTCATCTCCACCTATTATTCCTTCCACCACTGCACCATCTGTTCATCTGAGGAAGTCTTCCAGGGTGTCTAAACCACCTGCCTACCTGACTGATTTTAAGTGCAGCACAGTTGTTAGTGATATTCCTGCTCCTTCTCTTTCTGCCAACAAGTCAGGTACTCAATACCCTTTGTCCACTTATCTTAACTCCTCAAAATTGTCCACCACTTATGCACATTTTTGTTCTCTTATCTCTACCATTCCTGAGCCTACATATTACCATGAGGCAGTCAAGGACCCTAACTGGCAGGATGCTATGGCATTTGAAATTGCTGCTTTGGAAGCAAATCAAACCTGGACTATTACTCCATTACCTCCTCACAAAAGGGCCATTGGGTGTAAATGGGTTTATAGGGTGAAGTATAATGCTGATGGCTCTTTGGACAGATACAAAGCTAGGCTTGTAGCAAAGGGTTTCACTTAGCAAGCTGGTTTGGACTTCACTGATACCTTTTCTCCAGTTGCTAAACTCACCCCTGTCAAAACTTTGCTTGCCATTTCTGCTGTGAGAGGCTGGCATTTGGTTCAGCTTGATGTGAGCAATGCTTTTCTTAATGGTATTCTCCATGAAGAGGTCTATATGCAATTGCCTCAAGGATTTCATAGCAAGGGGGAGAACCTAGTTTGCAAGCTTCATAAGTCTTTGTATGGTCTCAAGCAAGCATCAAGGCAGTGGTACTCCAAGTTCTCTACAACCATTTTAAAATATGGTTTCAAGCAATCAAAATCTGATTACTCCTTATTCACCAAGCAGTTTAATCAGACTTTCATAGCATTGCTTGTTTATGTTGATGACATTCTCATTGCAAGTAATGATGTTCAAGCAGTTGAAGACCTCAAAACTTCTTTGAATCTTGAGTTCAAGTTGAGAGACCTTGGTAATTTGAAATACTTTCTAGGTCTTGAGGTTGCTAGATCAGAAAAGGGAATTTCATTATGCCAAAGGAAGTATGCATTAGGGGTTCTTAAGGATGCTGGTATGGCAGGTTGTAAAACCAGCAAGGTACCAATGGAGCAGAACTTAAAACTAAGTAAGTATCAAGGTGATTTATTGGATGATCCTAGGTTTATAGAAGATTAGTTGGAAGGTTATTATATCTGACAATAACAAGACCAGATATTACATATTCAGTCCATAAACTAAGCCAGTTCATGGCTAAGCCTAGAAAACCACATCTTGATGCAGCCTACAAAGTATTACAGTACATCAAAGGATCTCTTGGTCAAGGCATTCTTCTATCATCAAAGTCTGATCTACATTTGAAGGCCTACACGGATGCAGATTGGGCTTCTTGTGTAGATACCAGAAGATCCACTACTGGTTTTTGTGTGTTCTTAGGAGACTCATTGGTTTCATGGAAATCTAAGAAACAATCTATAGTTTCTAGATCATCAGCTGAAGCTGAGTATAGGGCAATGGCCTTGACAGTTTGTGAAATGACTTGGCTGCTAGCTCTATTGAAAGATTTGGAAGTTGATCATCCACAACCTGGTATGCTCTTCTGTGACAATCAAGCAGCAATCCACATTGGTGAGAATCCTGTATTCCACGAGCGTACAAAACACATAGAAGTAGACTGTCATTTGGTTAGAGACAAGGTGCAAGAGAAGGTGATTCGTTTGTTCTTTACTCCCACACATACACAGGTAGCAGACCTGTTTACCAAAGCATTATGCAGCCAACAACTGAAGTTCTTAATTTCCAAGATGAATGTATTGAACATACATAGTTCTGAGTCTTATCTTGAGGGGGAGTATCAGGCAGTTAAGAAGAAAGGACCAAAGAATAAGAAGGAAGAAAAGAAGAACTAAACGACATAACATATAAGCTGCAAGGTTATTTAGATCAGTAGCTAAACGGCATGTAGTTTAGCTGTTAATTTTATTCAGATTATGTCTACACGTGCTGTAACTAAACTTCACACGTGTTGTAACTGATTTCCTTATGCTTTGGTTAGTTTGTTACACCATGTTTTGGGGGTTTAGGTTCAGAGGTGTATATATACTTAGATTGTGTACAGGTTCATTGAATTACAAGATTAAGAGAAAGTTTCTCATCTTCTTTCCCAAATATTCTCTCTCTCTGTGTTCATAGATTCTTTCTTTTCTTTATCTCTGTTTTGTTATATTCCAAATCTTTTTTGAAGGGTAGACAAATAAATTTTTCAAAATTATTATATATAAAAAAAATATTTCTGGTCAGGGTGGTCTTGGGACCACCCTAGCCTTAAGGTGGTGCAGCCCTTGCGAATGAAGATGCATCTTATGAACACTGTATCATACTTTATTTTAGTTGTAGGTCTAAATTGCATTACTTGTACTGATGAGAGCATTGCTCTACGGTCATACGTTGGGACCACCCTGACCTTAAGGTGGCGTAGCCCCTGCGAATGAAGATGCATCTTATGAACACTGTATCATACTTTATTTTAGTTGTAGGTCTAAATCGCATTACTTGTACTGATAAGAGCATTGCTCTATGGTCATACGTTGGTACAACCATGAATATATGTAGCTAGGAGTAATGGGTCATGGTCGCTAGCTTTAACCTGAAAATGATAATGTTACCTTTATATTATTTCCTTTTTCCTTTGATAAACATCGATCAAAAGCCAGGTGAGGGTGATGAGTGACGAGTGAGTGATGAGGATTCGATTTGGGTTTGGATTTGGGCGTCCCAATCTCAACCCAGGTGTTTTTTCTTTCTTTATTTTTCAACTCACCTCTCTCTCTCTCTCTCTCAAAAGACAAAAGACAAAAGACCAAAAAAAAAAAAAAAAAAAGAGTCCATAAAAACAATTTTCCAAAAATAAAAATCTATACACAACTTTATAGCTACAACTCTAAAATAACATTAAGCTTGTTCAAAATTTTTTATTTATTTCACATATTCACTTTTCAAAATACCTCGTATCAAATTATTTATTTTATACTATATTTCATTAAAAGATTAATTTTTTTTTTCTCTTTCTTGGCACACAACAATCATTCACTTTCTTCCTTTATCCAAACTACATAAAAATGGAATAAGAAAAAGAAAAATTAATAGTGACAGTATAAATTACACTATTATTGTAGCGACTATGTATTTTTACACAACTTTACAAAACCTGATGTGGGTGGATTTTGATATTGGTACACTTCCTCCCTCCATAGGAATGATTAAGGGTAAAACTTAGCTTCAATTTTTAGGTTCACCAATTAAAGTCAAACACATTTATTTTGAAATTATCTTTTGGAAACTCAAGTATGAGTGTATGACTACTTTACAAAAAAATGAGAGCAATGGAATACACAATTTTGGTAGCCAAACTACATTACAATACCTCAGTCCTTATGCAAAAGAAACTTTGGCTGAATATTT
This sequence comes from Quercus ilex subsp. ballota, assembly GCA_032727855.1. Taxonomy (NCBI): domain Eukaryota; kingdom Viridiplantae; phylum Streptophyta; class Magnoliopsida; order Fagales; family Fagaceae; genus Quercus; species Quercus ilex. The sequence continues at coordinate 17,434,408 of CM064917.1, read as the reverse complement.
TATGTTTCATAAACAACAATTTCAAGGTAATTAAAGAGATAAATTATTACCATATTCACATACTAAATGATGGTAAGATGAATTATGAAAATTGACTTTATCGTACAAATCTTTGCCTAGACGTTTAAGCATCTCTCCAATTGATTTTTTAGGGATATTATGATTGATCCCTCATAATTAATCTGGAACAAAGTCTTTGTTTCTACAATGCTACTATTGTTGTTGTATTGGGATTTGATCACGGGGTTTCACTTTTTCATTGGAATTTAAAGTATAAACTCCCTTAATTTTATATATTTATTGTAATTTACCAATTTCAAAAGTTGGGACTCACCTTTTATTTTAAAATACGTGTTTATTACACACAAACTATTTATTTTAAAGGAGTAGTGCATCACGAAGTACCTAATTATCTGTATTTGACAAAAGAATATTGTGAATTTAATTTGTGCAAAGAAAAAAAATTCATACATGAAAAAAAGAAAAGGAAAAGGATATGTAAGGATGATGGGAATTGAGAAGTATGTTTGGCCCCATTTTTAGAGAGCAAAAATACAATTTTAACCAAAAATGTAAAAAATGTTGTGTTTAGGTTCACTAGATTTTACTATTTTAGAGAAACTGCATCTTCAAGACACACCAAAATTACATTTTAAAATAGGGAAGTATTTGTTGCACACAAACTATTTTACATATTTTACACACAACTAAAGTCACGATTTCCAAGTTTCCTATCTCTCACACTTATGGTAAATTTCACTAATTAAATTCATGGTAGGGTCTATTATAAATATAAGAGAAAAGAGTATCATGTCACCGTACTTCGAGAGTATCTAATAATTTTCCGTTAAACACCTACCACATTTAAGAAGTAATACTTCTAACGCATAAATTTCCCTTTTATGCATTTGCCCAACATGATATTCTATCATTTACAGGTGCTAGAGATAGATTTTGTAGTATTTTTTTTTTCATAGTGCATATTTTTATTTTGTCCTGCTTTTCCTTAAGCATTATTATGAGGCATCCCTTTTGTGGTTCAATTTCTAAAATTGACATCATGTCTAGTTTTATTTCAAGAAATCTCCCGGCCCCAATAATCTTTTATGATCATAAGATACCTAAAACAATAAATATTACTAATAGAACTTTCAACTTCCTTAAGCATTATTATGAGGCATCCCTTTTGTTTTTCAATTTCTAAATTTGACATCATGTCTAGTTTTATTTCAAGAAATCTCCCGGCCGCAATAATCTTTTATGATCATAAGATACCTAAAGCAATAAATATTACTGATAGAACTTTCAACTTCCATTTTATAGTCCTTTCAACTTCCATTCCGTACATAGAGGGCTTTCCTTAAAATTTTGGTATTGCGTTCCAATTCTGATGGAAACATTGCTTGGGAGTTGGGAGTTAGTAGCATATGTAGGACAATGACGGCTTTAGGAATTTTTCTTAGGGTGTTATTTAAGAAACATAAATTATACAATCTAATAAAAAGAGAAATTCATATATTGACAACAACAACAATAAAAAAATACTCAAATACATAAAGTTTACAATTGTCTTCTACAAGTTTTCATATTTTAAAATCTTTGCATGATAGTCTCATTATCAATGCTACAAGCTACATCTCTTTCAATGTACACAACCAAGTAATTATTCATCCACTGAATGTAAAACAATTATAGAACAAAATTTAAATTTATTTGCATAAAAAAAATTAAGGGTGTTCTCAAATTGTTTTTGAAGGATAGACAAATATATATATATATATATATATATATATATTTTAAAGGTCAGGGTAGTCCTAGGACCACCTGGCCTTAAGGTAGCGCTGCCCATGATATAGGACAAGGGTTGGTTTTGTTTTGGTTTTTTTGGTTTTAAAATAAGAATTAAAGGAAATCCCAATCCAATTGACGAGTCCGTGACATTCTTATGGAAATCAATTCATGATGGAGACATTTTGTTTGATTTTATTTATTTTTTTAATCTTTCTCGTTTTCCTTCCCTTTTTTGATTGTCAGTAGCATTCTTGGCCGAAATTCTTCATATTCCTTCATCTTTCCAACCGTTTTAGCTTAATTGTTTGATGGACTGATGTCTCTTCCATTTTATTGTGTGTGGAAGAAGTAGTTCAGATTAGATTTTATTTATTTATTTATTTTTGGATAATTTGATAGTTGGAAAAGAAGAATTTAAATCCTAAATAACTCCGTTGAATATACCAAGAAATGTTAACCAGTAGAGTTCCAACTAGTTAAAATAAGTTATAATTAATTGCTAAAAAAAGAGAGAAGAGGGGAGGAAAAAGAATTGAGTAAATATAGGAAGAAAAGTGGGAGGAATAACGGGCAAACATGACAAAGATAGACAACTTCGAGTATAAGAATGATCAAGATTAAAGTACAATATAATTGTTTTTATTGCTAAATTAGATTTATCATTAAAGTAAGTGCCTGAAGTTCGTTATTTGGTGTGTAAGAGAACTAGAAAGATCAATTGAAAATGAGTAATGTTATATAGACAATCCTGTGTAGTATTTCCAAGGTTCATTGTATCAAGTGAATCCAATATCAAGGGTCCAAAATAAGCAATTCTTGCTAGAAATTTAAGGGCAACAAATTCAACTTTTGTAAGTGTTGACATTTATCTCTTCATGAGATAGATTATAATAACATGAAGAATTGAATGAATTAAGCACATATCATGTAAAAGCCAATTAGGCAATACAATATTCATTAACTCAAAATAAACTTACCATAAGAATCAAATAATCATCATGAAATATGACATAAAATAAATATGGTCCTTATTTTAAAATATCTTTTATTATTACAAATAAGCGTTCATATACAATGTTAATGGACATGTGTTACATGTGATTCTTTTTTCTTTTTCCTTTTTTGAGAAGATACATATGATTCTAATTGATTTCCAATATAAAACAAGTAACCCGCTCTATATATATATATATATATATATAGGGTTAGGTTCAAGTAATATTACACCACTCAATAACTTGTTATGTAATTCATATTTTGAAAATCTTACCATTGAATTACATGTTTTATATGTTTTTAACATTCTTGCTAATTTTCATGTCAATTGAATGCTATTTGCTATTCGATCCATAAACTCATCTTTTATGTATTATTTTAAACTACAAAAATTTAAATTTAACAATTGATTGATGACATGACTATTAATCTTTGATCACCATGAAAATTTGCAAACATGGAGAATATATGAAGATAATATAATCTAACGGTGGACTTATCAAAATTCGCATCCAATTAAAAAATATTAAGTGGTGTAATATTACTTAGAGTATTACTTAGAGTTACACCAGGTATAACTTGAACTTAATCATATATATATATATATATATAAAACAAGCATATATTTTTAGCCATTAATTCTCCACTCTATATGAGAAAGGAATATCACACAATATCTTGCAGAAGGTTGACAAAAACATGGTACATGTTCATGAAAATTGCATTGCCATATTTTAGTTTGAATTTGGAGAAAGGAATTCAATTCACCTGTTAAAAGGTACAGAAGTCACACTCCTAATGGATTACTTTTCTTTCTATTTCACCTTCTATCCACTTTCTTTCAATAAATTGTAACTTGCACAAAGTCCGAGCTTCAAGTAAATATCTAATGCTCACTTGAGAGATGACACAAGAAAGTGTACCCATTGTTTTGTAGGCACCTCTTAAGATATCGTTTAATGTAACTATCTGGTTAGTGGTTGTATCAAGTCAGGTTGAACAAGTCAATCTCATTTATAGCTAACTAGTAATACTGACTGAGTCAAAAAAAAAAAAAAAAATTTAGGGTGAATGGTGACTCTAGAAACTTTTTAGAGCAGTGATTAAGAAACTTAAATTATACAAGATCTAATAAAAAAAGAACTTCATATATTAATGACCAAAAAAAAAAAAAAAAACCCGCACACACACACACATACAAACACATAAAATCTTATAATTTCCTTCTACAAATTTTCTTATTTTGAAATTGTTACATGATAATCTCATTATCAATGTTGCAAGCTACATCTCATTTAAAATTTTAGTTAAATAAAATTTTCATGAACTTTTTTTTATGTAAGGACCTAATATATTCTTAAGGGGACTAAAGTTTAAGGACAAAGTTTGGCTACAAACTAAGTTATAGTACAAGGCTACAACTCTCACTAAACAAATTAATATTATTACATATTTGTTAGGTTCTAAGGTCTTAGGATTTTATGTATTTAGAACTCTAATTTGTAATGTTGGCAAACCATGATCAAAACATTGTATTTAATCTTATTTAGACTTGCTCAAAGTTGGTTTAATATTGTAAAGTTGGAATCGAGTGGCTGCAGAAGTACTTGGGACATTCGGTCTGGCTCGATCGATCGAAGAATAGACTCAATCGATCGAAAATCGCACAGGTTGATTTTTCTGCAGAATTTCCAACTCAGCCCTACTTCATTAAACGTTTAGGGTTTTATGTTTTTACCCTAGGTATATAAACTAAACCCTAGCCACGTTTTTGAAGGTTGTCCATATTGCTTTGTTGCTCATACATTACTGTTTTGTGTGAATCTCTTGTGAGATCTTTGAGGAGCTTTCCTTTACACAAAACTTAGGGTTTTCAAGGTAGAGATGATTTCAACATCTTGAAGATCATTACCGTTGCAACCATTAGAACTTAAAAGAAAAGCAAGCGGGGAGCTTGTAGCTGATTGAGGAATTCAAGAAAGAAGTAGTCCGTGGATTCGGAGCCTGCGCGTGGTCGTGTCAGGAAGTTCTACTGGTGGGTAGCATTAGGAAGTCGAGCGGGGAGTTTGTAGTCCTTTTGTAAGAACTTCAATTCTTTCATAGTGAATTCTGTTATGCCTTGAGGATCGGTGGGTAAAATCTTTCCCAGGTTTTTACCGTGTGGTTTCCTGGGTGATCATATCTTGTGTTCATTTATTTTCCGCTGCATTATTATTCTTGATATGATTGTTTGATTGCTTTAACCTAGAATTGCATAATTTGACTAAGTAACAACTTGGCTAATTAATCTAGGCTACGCAATCTGGTTGTTTAAGGGGTCTAAATTTCTGTCAAGTGGTATCAGAGCAAGTAGCTCTTTTTGTTTGAGATTTTTAATCTCTGAGCTGATCCTTGACCCCTGTTGTCATGGAGCATGGACACTCTCTGTTTGTTCCTCCTCACTTTGATGGGAACAACTATGCTTATTGGAAAGTAAGGATGAAAGCATTCCTGAAATCTATTGATGAAAGGGTTTGGAATTCCGTTGAATACGGATGGGTGAAGCCCGCTACTCCTGTAAGTGAGTGGCAAACTTCTGAAAAAGAAGCAGCAAGCTTCAATAGCAAAGCTATGAATGCCATCTTTAATACTGTTTCTATGGAGGAATTTAAGAGGACCTCTAATGTTGAGGTTGCTCATATTGCTTGGAAAATTCTCCAAACTGTGCATGAAGGCACAAAGGCAGTTAAGATAAGCAAACTGCAACAATTGACTTCTAGATTTGAAAGCATTAGAATGTCTGACGACGAATCTTTTGATGAATTCTATGCTAAATTAAATGATATTGTCAATTCTGCTTTTAATTTGGGTGAAATCTATGATCAACCTAAAATTGTTAGGAAGATTCTTAGATCTTTAACTGAAGATTTTAGACCCAAAGTGACTGCCATCACTGAAAGCAAGGATGTGGACTCCATCCCTGTTGATGAGCTTGTAGGATCTCTTCAATCCTATGAGTCTGACCTACCTAAAGTGAACAAATCCAAATCAATGGCTCTTAAGTCAGTTGATGATGTTGATGGTGGTGGATTTGATGATGAGCTCTCTGCTACAGAGATTGCCTATCTTGCCAAAAACTTTAAGAACTTTCTTAGGAATACAAATAGAAAGGCAAGAGGTACTTACACTGCTGAACCTAGAAATTTTAGGAAGAATGATCCCACTAAGGTTAACAATTTTGAAAAACCTAGACAAAATTTTGGTCAATCTTCTAATAACTCTTTGGGTCCTCAGTGTTTTGGCTGTCAAGGGTATGGTCATGTGAAATCTGAATGTCCTACATTCTTGAGGACTAAGGGTAAAGCTATGGCTGTAACCCTTAGTGATAATGAGGTTTCTGATGATGAGTTCGGTGGTGACGAGGATGAAAACTTCATTGCTTTCACGGCTACTGCTATAGTCAATGAAAGCATATCTGCTGAAGAGAACCCTTCTGATGGGGAACTCTCTGAAGATGCAGATCTTCAAGAGGCCTATAACAAACTTTGCAAAATTGCTGCAAAGGATGCTATGAAAGTTGAACTTGGCCTAAAGAAAATTGATTCTCTTGAGCTTGAAAAGAGAAATTTGCTTGTTAAACTGTTTGATGCTAATGAGCTTTTGAATAATGTTAAATCTGAGAACATGCTTTTGCTTGATAAAGTTAGAACTTTGGAACATGATTTATCTGTTGCTAGATCTGCTAGTTCTAAACTTGATCACATGCTGAATGTTCAAAAGTATCCTTCTGATAAAACTGGGTTAGGATATGTTGAAAGCATCTTTGATTCTGCACCACATTCCACTACTTTTGTTCCTTCTTCTTCTTCTGAACCTTCTGTGAGTGAGGTTGTGAGTGAAACTATTAAACCACCTGTGAGTGAGGTAGTTAAACCTATAGAAGTTTCACCACCTAAGAAGAATAGGGTAGACTTAAGAGATTCTAAACCTAAGGAGCATACCAAATCTAAGGACAAGATGCATGGTAAACCTGCTTGGGTTTGTCATTATTGTGGTAAGTCTGGACACATTCGTCCTAACTGTTACAAGTTTCAAGCTGATAAGAGAGCAAATAAACCAAAAGTGCCTGTGTCTAAAGCACAAGATCCTATGGCACTAATTGGTGAATTGGTAAAGGTGTTAAACCTTTATTCCAATCCTGGAGTTGGGAATCACTCGAATGTGAATAAGAACTCCAATGCTCGTGGTGCATCTAAAAAGTTTTGGATGCAAAAGACTCGAACTAATTGAGTCTTTTTGACATGGTCCTTGTGCTTCATTGCTCTTTTCCTTTGTGACCATTGTTCTTTGGTTTTTGTGTTTTTGTTCTAGGACTTGCATTGCATTACATTCATGCATTTCATTCTAGGATTTATTTGTTTTCTCTATTAAAAAAAAAAAAAAAAAAAAAGGGAAAAGGAGGAAGCAAAAATTATGTTTAACATGATGTTTCTTGGTTTTTGAAAACAAGGTTGGTCAATTTATTTACACATAACATGTCTTATGTACCTTGTTTAGCTTTGATGAGCTTATTTATTGCACTTTACTAGTTAAAGCTTTGTAGTGCATGTTGTGTAGGAAAGATGTTTATGGTGTTTATCACTTTGTCTTAATCTTGAAGTCACATGTTATTTGACTGTTGGACTTGATTCTTTTGAGAAAGGCATAAATAACCATCTCACCACTGTTCACTAGCCAATCATGAACACCTTAGTGCATATCATAAGATTTTGTGCTCAAGAAAGTGTAGCACATGCACAAAAAGAACATAAGGTGTAGCCTCTTTAAATGCTTAATGCTTAAAACTGGTGTGTACTATTAGGCTTGATGCCATTTTACATAATCTAATCTAGTGTGTACTATTAGGCTTTATGCCAAATTTCACCTAAATAATGGGGCAAAATACAAGAAACTTACATGATTGCAAACTTTTGTTCTAGGAGATGTGGGAGTTATAGGATGTAACTCTTTAGGTGATAGTCTCTTTTGAATTCTATGTGATGAATTTTGTAGACTTTGTGATTGATTGCTATTCACATATCACCTCACATGTATCTTAAGTTTTTGCTAGTATCACACACTACACAAGTTACTCTTTGTTAAACACTGTACATGCTAGTGTGTGTGTTTTTGGTCTGACCAACCAAGTTTGAAAATATCTTGAGATTTATGCACAACATATTTGTTGCTTGAGAAAATTCAATGAGAGAATGATTGAAATTAGTCATGAGAAAATTGGGTTCAAAATTTTGTGTTTTTGAAAGAGCATTCCATCTCATACTCATGCATTTTGTTTCTTCAATTTAATGCTTTGAGGAGTTATTTTCAAAATTAGGTTTGTGTTTTTCAAAACTGTGTTTTTTCTAAAAATTCAGTGAGCCTCTGCCTATTTCGATCGATCCAGCCTGTTTTTCGATCAATCGAAAAAGTGCTCTCATTTGTCTTAAAATGACTGTGTGTTTCGATCGATCGAATGTAATTTTCGATCGATCGAATATCGTGGAAAAGCTTTTTTAAAAGTTCAGATATGACTTTTTCAAACTCTCTATTCAAACTTTTCAAACTTTTTCCTCTCTCTCTCCGAGTTGGCAAGGCTCCACATAGCGATTTTTGTCGTTTTCTTCCGAAGTTTTTGCAAAATCTTTCTCTCCTCAAGCCGTTAAGACCCTTTTGCCCTTCCTTTTGATTTAATTTTCATCATTTCATGCATATATTCATGCATTTAGGGGCGATTTTCGCACTTTGCATTTTTGGGATTTTCATTTGATTCAAGCCATATTTTATGCAATTGATCATTGGGTTTTTGTGGGGACACATCATAAAAATGATCCTTGGTGGTTAATTTGATCAATTTTGTGTTTGGTGAAAAATTGAAAATTCTAGGGTTTGTTCTTGATCCGAATTGGGGCTTTTGTTAAATTGGGTAGAATTTGATGAAATTGGCTTGTTGTGTTGTTGTAATTAAGCATTATAATCTATGTGATGTGTTTGTAATGCTCAATTCATCATTATATTTAAAAATTTCAACAAGTGGTTTTCAATTTTTGGGATTTTTGATAGAAATTCCCTGTTCAAGCCAATTTTGTCAAATTACTCTCAATTAAACTTAATTGTTTACTGCATTAGATCATGCATCATAACATTTTATTGTTCATGCATCATATAGATTTTTTGTTCTATATTCTTTATTGTGCTAATTTGCAGTCTGCCCTTGGTTTTGTTTTCTCTTGTTCTTTGTGGTTTTCACTTTGTGTCTCTGTCCTTTCCTTAGCACTATGCCTAGGAAGACTAGAGCCCGTAGGAATGTTCCCTCACCTTCTCCTTCACCCCCTCCATCCTTTGATCGTGAGAAGTTTTTGAGTGAGAAAAACCAAGAGATTTTTGAGAAGCTAAACATTAGGAGAAAGATTTGGGCTGAGCGTTCTGTGTTGTTAGATGAACTCGATCCTGCCATTAGGGCAAATTTTGAGCGTCGGGGCTGGTTACCATTGGTGGATGTTTCTAATCCTCCTCCACCTTCTGCCTTGATTAGAGAGTTCTATTCGAACATCTCTATCCGCATCTACGATTCCAACACTCTAGTAAAGAGTTGGATACGAGGCGTAGAGTACACCATTACTCCTCGGATAGTGGCTGATGCTCTAGGGGTACCGTTGGTCCAGCATCCTGTTTATCCATATGATGAGTCTCCCGAGATTAGCGATGTTTTGTCTTACATCACTGGTACTACTGTCCAGTGGGGTTCTGATCCTCGGATCACTTCTGCTGAGCTCTCCGGGTTACATTATCTGTTCTTTAGGATAGCTTGTCATTCTATCTGGCCCATTTCCCATGTTCACACTATTCCTCTTGAGAGGTGTGTATTTTTGTACGCTCTGGTTACTGATGCTCCTATTAGTTTTCCCCATCTTTTTCTTCGTTCTTTGAACGATGTTTATAGGAGTTCATCTTCTGCTTATGCTCTTGTACATCCTATTTTCATTCATAGGATTCTTCTCTATCTTGATCTTAGTGGCTTTCCTTCCTCTGAGCCCGTTCATGTGATAGCTCCTATAGGTGCGTCTTTTCTTAGACAGAGGGTCGCTCATCTTCGAGCTGGTTCTAAACACCCTAGGTCTGAGCCCTCTAGTAGGGCACCTCCTCCTTCTTCTTCTGCAGGTATTGCTGGTGAGGATATTCCTGATCCAGTTGGTGATGATGCTGCTGCTGCTGATGTTCCTCCACCTCCTTCGGCCGACTTCGATGTTCGTCGTACTTTGGAGACTATCATGACCGTTCAGGCGGCTCATGGACAGATTTTGGTGGACTTGCTGGACGAGATTCATGCTCTCCGAGCTGATTTTGCGCGTCTTCATTCACTCTCACCACCTCCTTTTGATGGCGACTTGTGATTGCCCTTTGGCATTCCGTCACAAAAAGGGGGAGTGGAGTTTTGTCTTGTAGAGGAGTTTTTGTAGTTAGGGGGAGATTTTTTTTTTCTTTTAGAGGAGCTTGTGGAGTTTTTAGATTGTATCTAGGTGCTTCACTTTGTATATCATTTTTGGGGATATTCATGTCTTTATTGGGGGAGTAACATTGATTGATATACATGTTATTTTTATTGATTCTTGTTGCTTTGTGATTCACTGCGTATTGATTTATATTTATGAGTTAATCATTCTTATATGTCTTTATTTTGTGTTGTGTGAATCTTACAAGAATGTTATACCTGTTGTTTTACTCTTTACTGTCACACATGCGTTTATGCTTTTGTTGAGTATTTCAGGATTATACAGGTTGATTCAACTAAGCTGCTGTCTACACTTGCAACTGATGGATAGTAGTTAGGCTGAATTTGAATTTTATGAGCATTATCTTTGTAAAGGGCTTTTTACTTGTAAAACTTTGAGCTTTTATTTAGGGTTTTGTCACGGATTGCCAAATGGGGAGTTTGTTAGGTTCTAAGGTCTTAGGATTTTATGTATTTAGAACTCTAATTTGTAATGTTGGCAAACCATGATCAAAACATTGTATTTAGTCTTATTTAGACTTGCTCAAAGTTGGTTTAATATTGTAAAGTTGGAATCGAGTGGCTGCAGAAGTACTTGGGACTTTCGATCTGGCTCGATCGATCGAAGAATAGACTCGATCAATCGAAAATCGCACAGGTTGATTTTTCTGCAGAATTTCCAACTCAGCCCTACTTCATTAAACGTTTAGGGTTTTATGTTTTTACCCTAGGTATATAAACTAAACCCTAGCCACGTTTTTGAAGGTTGTCCATATTGCTTTGTTGCTCATACATTGCTGTTTTGTGTGAATCTCTTGTGAGATCTTTGAGGAGCTTTCCTTTACACAAAACTTAGGGTTTTCAAGGTAGAGATGATTTCAACATCTTGAAGATCATTACCGTTGCAACCATTGGAACTTAAAAGAAAAGCAAGCGGGGAGCTTGTAGCTGATTGAGGAATTCAAGAAAGAAGTAGTCCGTGGATTCGGAGCCTGCGCGTGGTCGTGTCAGGAAGTTCTACTGGTGGGTAGCATTAGGAAGTCGAGCGGGGAGCTTGTAGTCCTTTTGTAAGAACTTCAATTCTTTCATAGTGAATTCTGTTATGCCTTGAGGATCGGTGGGTAAAATCCTCCTTAGGTTTTTACCGTGTGGTTTCCTGGGTGATCATATCTTGTGTTCATTTATTTTCCGCTGCATTATTATTCTTGATATGATTGTTTGATTGCTTTAACCTAGAATTGCATAATTTGACTAAGTAACAACTTGGCTAATTAATCTAGGCTACGCAATCTGGTTGTTTAAGGACAAAATTTAGCTACAAACTAAGTTATAGTACAAGGCTACAACTCTCACTAAACAAATTAATATTATTACATATTTTTCAAATCTAACTGTTAAATTGCATGTTTTCTATGTTCTTAAAACACATGTCAAGTTTCATGTCAATCGGATGTTATTCACTATTTGATTGAATGGAGTTGTAGCCTTAGCTTACAACAAAGTTTGTTGCCAAATTTTGTCCAAAGTTTAGTTATGCTGGGCCTAAAAAAAAATTTAGGGTTGTCACAAATTTTTTTTTTTAAGGATAAAAAAATCATAAATTTTTAAAATTTATACATAATAATAATAATTTTTTCCAGGCCAAGGTGATCCTGTGACCATCCTAGACTCTATGTAGAACCGCAAGTGTTTAGGGAACCAAGATATATATATATATATATATATATATAGAGAGAGAGAGAGAGAGAGGTAGTTATTGGCTACCATAGTCATGTGCTGAATTTTATTGATTTCTTGTTCTGATAATCCATCTATATTCCATTCATAGAGTTTATTAGAAGATACTGAGAACTGGTTGCTGACATTTTTCTCTTCAAACTGGAGATCAGGGGGTGTTGGTTTAGGATACCAATTTTTGGTAAGACTGGTTAGGGTTACTCTTCAGTGGTAAAGTTTATTTACCTGTAGTCCTTGGAATTTGTTTTCTAATTTTTCTATTTCCTGTTGAGTTTATGATCGGCCAAGAATGTATTGACCCCTTGTGATGAATTAACAAATTAATTAGCCAAGTTAATTAATTAATTAATTTAATTAACATGCAAACTGCGTGGTACCACAAACAAATCACTAATTAACTAAATGCAGTGGAATAAAATTGACATGGTGATTTGTTTAAGAATGGGAAAAACCTACACGATAAAAACTCTACTGGGAGATTTTAAGGTCACGACTCCCGAGAATTCACTATTATCACAACAAGCGGTTACAAGTAAAGGAATCCCAGTACTTTATACCAACCTACAGTTGAACCCTTACCCCAATACTCAATTGGACTTGTTCTGTAGTGACAATCTCTCCTTTTAATACATGGCTCCCAGTACATGACTAACCAATCGATGCGCGGATTCCAGTACACGGCTTACTCACCAACTTGAGAAAGATGTTGGCTGCAAAATTCTTCAGTTTATTACACGATGAAGATCACGAAACTCCTTGGTCATAAAACCCTACGATGTACAAACACAACAACTTCTTCAAGAGAAAGATGGACTAGGCCAAATTCTGTCTCCGGTCACAATTTGCATGAACACTACTTTGCTTCACACACGCACAACCTTTGACGGCCCTTAAAACAATCTTTATATATGTTTAGGGTTGTGAGAAAAGAAAGCACAAACATATACACATAGATTGGATGAAAATCAAAGCTGAAAATCTGTTTTTCATAAATCTCGATAGATAGCTTATCTATCGATCTAGCTGTCGAGCATCGGGCTTCAGCAGCTTTTAAACTTCGATAGATACCAGCTATCGAGCCAGCTGTCGATCTTTAAAATCCAGCACTTCTTCACTTGTTTCTTGGACAGACTTGCATGGTTTTAACACTTAATCTTGAAACCTTGTTCATTGAAGTATTAAACACATCCTAGATCTGCCCAATTACAAGTAAAGTGCGTTTTATCAAAGGATTAGTCAATTACATAAAATATTGACATATGTTCCAAGCATGATTCACATATGTCCTAACAATCTCCCTCTTTGGCAATGCGTAACAAAACCACAACAAATAAATGAACATATGAGAGAAGTCATAAATCATTCAACTCATACTCACTTGTTGAATACAATAAAATCTATCCTAGCATAACCTCTTGAAAAACTTTGCAAGAAGAAAGTTCAGGGCAAGAAGACTTTGACAACCTATATTTTTGAAACACTTTAAACAAAACTCATCAAGGCATCTTAGTGTGAAACAGAAATAAAAGATTGCATACAAGGTATAAGAAGCATGTGCATAAAGAGAAAAAAGAAACAACACATGTAAAGGTAGGTGAATAAGTACAATGTTTGCTATCACCAAAGTGGTCACAAGAACGATGTACAAAAGATAATGTATCTAAAATAGAAAGAAAAGAAAATATACAAAAAAAAATCCTCACTACATCCCTCATATACACTCCCCTTATCACTAAAATCTCCTATACTAACCCTCCTCCTATAAGTATGACTACTCTCATCTCAAAACTACTCTCCCTTTTTGTCACGAGTGATAAAGGGCAAGTACATCAAGTAAACATCTCATCATCACTAGGTGAGCTAGCACCATCATCCTCAGCAGCATCATCACTCTCACCCTCGGACGCTAGTGGAGATAGAGAAGAAGCAACAATGAAACCACCTATGACAGCCTGTCGTCGTGCAATACGACCAACACAGGTGTTCACTTGACACAACTCATCACTAAGAGTGTCAAGGCGAGCATCCATGCACATAAGCTATGCCATGATGGTCTCAAGTGTCACTCCACCCGCAAAAGATGAAGGAGCGGAGGTGGATGGAGCAGTGGAAGCAGGAGGAGTCACTGTCTCTGTTCGGAGCCGCCTCGGTCTGAGCTGTGCCTCGTTCTATTGAATGGTAGCAGCATTTATGGCATACATAACCGGAAAATGAGGAGAATCAGAAAAGGAGACAGAAAAGTGGTGAAGAAGCCGCGTGATAGCCGAAGGATAAATGAGCTTATCACGGGTCGTCGTATCCCTATAGACATCTACAAGGGATAGAATGAAGTGAGAAGGTGTTAGGACATATGTGTTTCACTTGTTTAAGAACATATGTCATTCTTTTATGTAATTGGCTAATCCTTGACAAAACCCACTTTACTTGTAATTGGGTAGTTCTAGGTGTTTTTAATACTTCAAGAAACAAGGTTTCAAGATCAAGTGTTGAAGTCATCAAGTCTGTCCAAGAAAACAAGCTTATAGTGCAATTTCATTAAATCTCGACAACTGGTTCGACAGCTGCATCTATAGAGCTTAAGAAAGCTGTCTCAAGCCCGTAAGCTCGACACTTGCTCGACAGCTTCTCGACACCTTCTATCTGTCGAGATTTAAGAAATTCAGAATTCTGATATGATTTTTTGGGATCCGTGAATGTGTCTTTGGGCCTTCTTTTCTCCTAACCCTAGACATATAAAAAGATTGTTTTAAGGGTTGTCAAAGAGTTCACAAGTTGTGCAAACATTGAAAAAACTCTGTTGAAGTAAATTGTTACCAGAGACGAAGTTCTTGACCTAGTTCATCTCTTCTGAAGAAGTTGCTGTGTATTTGCACCTTTGGGTTTTGTGACCAAGCATCTTCTTGATCTTCATCGTGTAGGATGAACTGAAAAACTTTGCAGCCAACCTCTTTTTCAGTTGGTGTTGAAGTCGCGTACTAGGATCCGCGCATTGGTTAGTCACGTACTTGAGAGCCGTGCATCAAAAGGGAAAATTGTCACTACAAAACAAGTCCAATTGGATATTGGGGTAAGGGTTCAACTGTAGGTTGGTAAGGTACTTGGGATTCCTTTACTTGTAACCGCTTGTTATGATAATAGTGGAGTTTCGAGAGTGGTGACCTGAAAATCACCCGATGGGGTTTTGCCGTAAGGTTTTTCCCCATTTATAAACAAATCACCGTGTCATTTATTTTCCGCTGCATAATTAGTTTATTGGTGATTTGTTTGTGCTACCACGCGTTTGCATGTTAAATTGATTAATTAATAACTTGGCTAATTAATTAATTGGTTTTATCAAAAGGGGTCATTCAGTTTGTGGTCTATCAAGTGGTATCAGAGCAGGCACACTCTGATTAGGTTTAATCTTTGCTGTGTTGATCCATTGACCCCTGTTTGTCATGGATAGAGGGTAGTCATTAATCATACCTCCTTTATTTGATGGCACTAACTATGCATACTGGAAAGTACGCATGAGAGCTTTCTTGCAGTCTTTAGATGAGAAGGTGTGGCAAGCTGTAGAAATTAGCTGGACCAAGCCAAAGGAAGCGTCGGCCGATTGGGATGAAGCTAAGATCAAGGCGACAAACTTTAACAGTAGAGCGTTGAATGCCCTATTTAGCGCAGTCACCAATGAGGAATTCAAGAAGATATCCTCTACTGAAACTGCAAAGGAAGCATTGACCATCCTCCAGACAACCTATGAGGGTACAAAGGCTGTCAAGGATTCAAAGTTTCAGATGCTCACTACAAGTTTTGAAGAAATAAAGATGGAGGAGGATAAGTCGTTCGATGAGTTCTATGCCAAGCTTAAGGACATAGTGAACTCAGCCTTCAATCTTGGGGAAACCATTCCTGAACCCAAGATTGTAAGGAAAGTGCTCAGATCTCTACCCGATAGATTTCATGCGAAGATTACTGCTATAGAAGAATTAAAGGACATTGACAAGATTCCTTTAACTGAGCTGGTTGGAAACTTGCAGACCTACGAGATAGGATTATCTAGGATTGACAAGTCGGGTAAAAGCAAGAGCATGGCCTTGAAGGCAAAGAGCAGTGACACAGATGAGTCTTCCGATGATGAAGTCCTACATCACCAGGCAGTTCAAGAAGTTTATGAAGAATGCCAATGGAAGGAACTTTGACAAGTACCGTAGACAATCTAGTTCTTCTCAGTCTAAGGGCAAGACAAAGGGAAGAAGGATGCTAAGGATGATGGTCAGTGCACTTTTCCTGCAGGACCAAAGTGCTTTGGATGTCATGGATTCAGTCACATGAAGCATGAATGCCCCACATATCTTAAGAGCATTGGGAAGAGTAAGGCACTTGCTGCAACCTTGAGTGACACTGAGTCTGAAGATGATTCCGATAATGAGGATGACGGAATCTTAAATGCCTTCACTGCCACAGTCAATCCTACTGAAGGGATTGTTGATGAAGTGGAAGAAGAAGAAGAATTGGTGGATTCTAAGTGTGAGAAGATGGATGATCAAGATGATATCCATTCAGCCTATGAAAAACTATACAAGTTCTCTGAGAAGCATGAGAAATTGTATAGGCTGGCCACCAAGAAGCTCAGTGATGTGTAACTTGATCATGAAGAACTTTCCACAAAGTTTGATGAAGCTAATCAAACGATTGGTGCACTGAGGTTTGAGAACAATTTCTTGGCTGAGAAGACCAAGAAACTTGATAATACTGAAATTGAAAACACTGATGTTAAAACTGAATTAACTAGTGAGAACCTAGACAAGGGTAAATCTATCTTAGGAGCACCCCCTAAGCAGGATAAGAAAGATGTTAAAAACCCTAGGGCTAAGAAGGCTAACTCTCAAAAGCCTAAACAGAAGAAGCAACATCTTTGTCATCATTGTGGAGCTGCCAGTCATACATGACCAAATTGCTATAAGTGGTTAGCCACTCAACAGAGCAACGACATGGTAGCATCTGGAAGCCAAAATCAGCTTTAATCCTTTCTTGCTCCTCTTGGAGATCTTCTGAAAGCCCTCATGTTCCTTTCGAACTTGAACGGTTTCAATTCTTCCCCCTCATAGCCGATTCAAGGGTTCAATCAAAGGAAAATTTCTTCCAAGGTATGGAAGAAAAAGGACTCTAAGTGATTTTATCACTTTCTTCTATCTTCTTGTTTTTGTTTGTTGCATTACTTGTGTGTTTTGCATTTTTTTTAGTCAGTCTAAGTTTTATGCTTTGCTTTGATAACATGTTTTTGTTTGTTTATTTTCAGTTTTGTTCATTTTGTTTTTGATATAAAAATAAAAAAAAAAATTGAAAAATTGAAAAATACAAAAACAGTGTGTGTTATGTGTACTTTGGTATTTGTGTACCTTGGATGGCCATTGAAATAAAATTTTCTAAACTTTGTATTTTTTGTAGCTTAGATGAGCATCTCTATGCACAACTAAGCAAGTGAGCTTTGTAGCTCTTGTTTGTGATGAGTAAGATTAAGTTATCTCTTGAACTTAACACTCATATAACTCTTTTTGATGGGTAGGACTAGAAAATCCTAAGAGAAAGGCATAAATAACCATCTCACCATTGTTGCCTGCCAATCATAATATGACACCTGTATGCTTCGGCATAGCAAAAGTGAAGTGTCAAAGACATCTGTATGCTTCGGCATAGCAAAAGTGCAATGTCAATGCTTAACATCTTGGGTATTTCTTTTCTCTCTCTTATATACCCATGCATGATATGCTTAAAAAGAAAATATGCAAAGAAAATAAAAAGCAAAAAGATTAAAATGCTTTAAATATGATTGCAAGCGTGTTTTCTAGGAGATGTGGGAGTTATAGGATGTACCTCAAAGGTGATAATCCCCATCAAACAGTTATGATTGTGTGTGAGTTAAAGTTATTTTCTCATATCTCAGATCGTCATAACATGTATACACATATGTAATCTTGCGATATTTTTCACACACAACATGCAATATTCTTTGTTAATCTTGATACATGTGCAGCTACAATGTGATTTGGCCATCACAAGTATTTACATGTGCTAATGTATGCTCACTAAAATGTCTTGACTTGTTTTTGAAAAATAAAATTGGTTAGACTTGTTTAGTGTGTGTGTGTGTTTATGAGGATTCATGTGCTTAAAATATTTGATGAGAGATGATTTTGAGAGTTTAATATGTTGATTGGATCATTGGTTGAGGTACATGTTGGATTGCTTTCATGTCTGTGTTTTTCACTTCTCGAAAAACTATTTTCAAAAGCAAGCTCGACACCTCCTCGATACCTAGCTATTTGTCGAGCTTCTCAAGCTTTTCTTTATTGCAATCTCGATACCTCTTGGACACCTGGTGGATTGATCGAGAAAGTTTCTATCTCCTCGATACCTTCTCGACACCTAGTGGATCGATCGAGCTTCTGTTCTTGGTTCTGGTGTTCATTCCTCGACACCTCTTCGACACCTTCAGCTGTCGACGTGCATTTTCTCGACACCTTCCTCGACAGATGTCTCAACACCTCTCGATACCTCATATGTCGAGATTTACTGAGGTTCCTATATAAGCTCTGTTCGCGATCTGGTTCTCATTTTCTCGATCTCTCTCGATCTATCCACGACTGTTCACTTCCCAAACTCAGTTTTCTCACTCAAAACCTTCAACCCACGTGATTTTCGGCCCTTCCTTGCTCCAAATCACTTGGTATGATCTCTTTTTCCATCATTCTTCATGCATTTCATGTTTTGAATCTTAGGTTTGGGGTTTTTGAAAAATTTTGGGGTTTTTCAAAATTAATGAGTGTTTCTTGAAATTTTGGGATGGGTTTTCATTTAAATGTGTTCAAAATGTCATGCATTGCATCACATTTACATTAGAATGGTATTTTCATGCATTTAGATGTGTGTACTATATTTGTGTGCTGGTAGGTTTGGATTGGGCTGAGCCCATGATGAAATTTCTTTTGCATGTCACATGTTCATGCATCCCCATGCATACGTACTCTCTATTCAATATATTTAATATATTTGAATTGCTTTAGGACTTTTCTGATTGTCTATTTCAATCTCTCTCTCTCTCATTCTGTTTACGTTAGTAGTGTCTACGGCACCAAAGCGTAAATCTACTCCGGCTCGGAACCCTCTGCGTTCTGGAGCTTCCTCATCTTCTGATTTTGCTCTTCTTAATCTTCAGTTCCGTGGTGATGATGCCCACAAGGCATTTTCGGAGAACTTTTCTAGACGAGGTGTTCATTCTGAACGCCAAGTCATTTTGGTGGACTTCGCCGACACTGACCTTCCCTCTGTCCTTCACAGTAGGGAATGGGAGTCACTGTGTGACGTCTTGGTCACATGTCCTCTCGTGCTCATTCAAGAGTTTTACTCCAACATGCACGGGATTGATCGTTAAGTACCTCTCTTTTTCACTGGCGTTCGAGGTACGCGCATCCCTGTCACACCGCAGCTTGTTGCGGATGTGCTTCGGGTTCCTAGGATAGAGTTTCCTGACTATCCTTCTTGTGATCGTTTGAGGACTGTGTCCAAGGATGAGCTCATATCTGCTTTCTGTGAGCGCCCTTTGGAGTGGGGTAAGCGTTAGTACACATCATGTCGGCCTTTTGCTAAAGGTCCTAGATTCTTAAAAATGGTGATGACTTTTGTACTCCATTCGCTTTCTCACTATAACTCCATCATAGAGCCTCGTGCTCGATTTTTGTTATCCTTAATTGAGCATCTTACCATAGATTTTCCTTCTCATTTCATTTTTTTTTATTATAGATGTTCATTTGGATGCGGTGACCCGTGATAAGCTCATCTTTCCTTCTGCTATCATGAGGATTCTACGCCATTTTTCCATTCCTTCTCCCGTGTCCAACCATTTCACTTTCATGTGTGCCATAGATGCCACTACTGTAAAACATAGTGAGGTTCAGTTTAGGTCGAGACAGCCGGATTCCACTCCTCCCTCCCGTTCAGCTCCATCCTGATCTGCTCCATCTACATCAGCTCCTTCTTCCTCTATGAGCGATGTTTCACTTGGAGACATCATGGCGCAACTGCAGCGCATGGATGCTCGCCTCAATACACTCTCCACTGAGTTGTATCAGGTGAATGTTCGTGTTGGTCGTATTGCATGACAGCAGGCGACCATGGGTGATTTTGCTCTTGAGGCTACTCCTTCACCACCTCCTCTAGCGGCTTTTGATTTTGAGGATGATGACGACGAGGATGATGATGCTTTGGATGATGATGATGGAGATGATAGCTCTACTGATGAGACGTCTATTTGACACTCTACCCTTTATCACTCGTGACAAAAAGGGGGAGTAGTTTTGGGATATGAGAGTAGTCATCTTAGGGAGAGAGTTAGTATATGATATTTTTGTTAGGGGGAGTGTTGATACTGTTGATACTTGAGGGATGTAGTGAGGATATGATGTATATTTTCTTTTCTTACTTTTTAGACACATTGTTCTTGTATATGAGGTCTTGTGACCAGTTTTTACATACATTTTACTTATTTTCTCTATATGATGATGTATGTTTCTTTCACCTATCTCTACATGTGTTGTTTCTTCTCTATCTTTATATACATGCTTTTTATACTTGTATGCAATCTATTATTTCTGTTTCACACAAGATGCCTTGATGAGTTTTGTTTAAAGTGTTTCAGAAATACAGGTTGTCAAAGTCTACTTGCCATAAACTCTTTTCTTGCAAAATTTTTCAAGGGTTTGTGTTAGGATAGATTTTATTGTATTCAACAAGTGAATATGAGTTGAGTGATTTATGACTTCTCTCATATGTTCGTTTGTTTGTTGTGGTTTTGTCACGGATTGCTAAAGGGGGAGATTGTTAGGACATATGTGTTTCACTTGTTTAAGAACATATGTCATTTTTTTATGTAATTGGCTAATCTTTTGACAAAACGCACTTTACTTGTAATTGGGTAGTTCTAGGTGTTTTTAATACTTTAAGAAACAAGGTTTCAAGATCAAGTATTGAAGTCATCAAGTCTGTCCAAGAAAACAAGCTTATAGTGCAATTTCATTAAAGCTCGACAGTTGGCTCGACAGCTGCATCTATCGAGCTTAAGAAAGCTGTCTCAAGCCCGTAAGCTCGACACCTGCTCGACACCTTCTATCTGTCGAGATTTAAGAAATTCAGAATTCTGATCTGATTTCTTGGGATCCGTGAATGTGTCTTTGGGCCTTCTTTTCTTCTAACCCTAGACATATAAAAGGATTGTTTTAAAGGTTGTCAAAGAGTTCACAAGTTGTGCAAACATTGAAAAAACTCTGTTGAAGCAAATTGTGACCAGAGACGAAGTTCTTGACCTAGTTCATCTCTTCTGAAGAAGTTGCTGTGTATTTGCACCTTTGGGTTTTGTGACCAAGTATCTTTTTGATCTTCATCGTGTAGGATGAACTGAAGAACTTTGCAGCCAACCTCTCTTTCAGTTGGTGTTGAAGTCGCGTAGTGTGATCCGCGCATTAGTTAGTCACGTACTTGGGAGCTGCACATCAAAAGGGGAAACTGTCACTACAGAACAAGTCCAATTGGGTATTGGGGTAAGGGTTCAACTGTAGGTTGGTAAGGTATTTGAGATTCCTTTACTTGTAACCGCTTGTTGTGATAATAGTGGAATTTCGGGAATGGTGACCTGAAAATCACCCGGTGGGGTTTTTGCCGTAAGGTTTTTCCCCATTAGTAAACAAATCACCGTGTCATTTATTTTCCGCTACATAATTAGTTTATTAGTGATTTGTTTGTGCTACCACACGTTTGCATGTTAAATTGATTAATTAATAACTTGGCTAATTAATTAATTGGTTTTATCAGAAGGGGTCATTCAGTTTGTGGCCTATTAGAAGGGAAGTCGATAGAGATATCCTCTAAGAGGGATAGCAAAAATCGAGCATGAGGCTCTGTAATAGTGTTATAGTGAGACAAAGGATGAAGAATGAATGTCATCACCATGTTAAGGAATCTTGAACCTTTTGCAAAGGCCGAGTAAAGGGTGTTTTGACGGTCACCCCAAGAAGAAGGTGTCTCACAAAAGAGAGACGAGAGTTCGCCTTTGGACACAGTCCTCAGACGATCGTAGTAGGGTAGTCAGGATGAGCTACCCTAGGAATGTGTAGTACCTCAGAGACAATCTCCGAAGTAACTACGATGCACAAACCTCGAACGTGAGAGAAGAAATGAGGTACATAAGTATCAAATCTGTGTATATTGGAGTAAAACTCCTGTATGATCGCAAAAGGGCATGTGACCGGGTTGCCACACAGTGACTTACAACCCCTACTGTAGATGACAGTGGGTAGGGCAGTATCGAAAAAATTCGATAAGATGACTTGGCGTTTTGAATGAACGCCTCGTCTAGAGAAGTTCTCCGAAAAGTCCTTTTGGGCTTTATCATCATGGAATCGTACATGAGAAGGTGTAGGGTCATAAGAAAAAGTAGATGCCCCAAAACAAAGAGGGTTATTTGAAGGAGTAGATTTGCGTTTGGGTGCCATTGTGCAGACTAATGCAAGAGAGAGAGAGAGAGAGAGAGAGAGAGAGAGAGAGAGAGAGAGAGAGAGAGAGAGAGAGAGAGGGAGAGAGAGAGAGACAATCTGAAAAGCACCAACAAGACAATATATATAAGGATATAAAAAATTGAAGGTATGCATGCATAAAAATGCATGAACATGTGACATGCAAACTAAAATACATCATAGGCTCATCCCAATCCAAACCTAACAGCACACAATCATTGCAATAGAGTAAACACACATCTAAAATGCATGAAACATTGTTATAATGCAAATGAGATGCAATGCATGATGATTTTAAAACATTTTCACAAAAACCAACCCAAAAATTTTGTGAAAAACTCAACAATTTTGAAAAACCCCAAATTTTCAACAAAAACCTAAAAAGTTAGGTAAAAAACGTGTAATGCATGATGAATGAGTGAAAAAGAGACAAACCAGAAGCAGAGAAAGCACACAAAGGCCGAAGAACACGTGGGTTGGAGGTTTGGAGTGAGAGAGAGAGAGGTTTTGGGAGATGAAGAGACTTAAAGGATTGAGAGAGATCGAGAAAAGTGAAGCTGAAATCGCCCTGACCCTTTAAATAGAATTTCATAATTCTCGATGGATCGAGAGCTATCGAGAATTAAAGAGCGAGAAATAGCTAACGAAGATCTGTCAAGAGGTGTCCACAGCAAGAGGGCTCGATGGATCGACGTAGCTATCGAGAAGCTATCGAGCATCCAGAAGGTTTCTCGATGGATCGAAGTAGCTATCGAGAGCTATTAAGAATGCGATAAAAGGTAGCTGAAGGGTCTCGATAGATAGCCTAGCTGTCGAGAGGTATCGAGAAACTATCGAGATTGCTTAAAAAAATAGTTTTTCAAGAAGAGAAAAACACAGACATGAATGCAATCAAGCTTGCTACATAACCAAAGATCCAAACAACATTTTAAGTTCTCAAAAACATCTCTCAACAAGAAAAATGTCAAGCACATAGATCCAAAACACACACACACACACACACATATACTATACAAGTCTAACCAATTTTATATTTTAAAAACAAGTTAAGACAGTTTAGTGAGTATAGATTAACACATGCATTCCTTATGATGGCCAAATCACATTGTACCTACAAAAGTATCAAAAGTAGAAAAGAATTTTGCGTGTTGTGTGTGAAAAACATCGCAAGATTGCATAAATGTCTTCATGTTATGACGATTTGAGATATGAGAAAATCACTTTAACTCACACACAATTATAATTGTTTGATGGGGACTATCACCTTCGAGGTACATCCTATAACTCTCACACCTCTTAGAATACACGCTTGTAATCATATATAAAGCATTTGATTCTTTTTGCTTTTTATTTTTCTTTGCATATTTTTCTTTTAAGCAAACCATGCATGGGTATATAAGAGATAGAAAAGAAATACCCAGTGATGTTAAGCATTTGACATTCCACTTTTACTATACCGAAGCATACAAATGTTATTTCATAATTGGTAGACAATAGTGGTGAGATGGTTATTTATGCCTTTCTCTTAGGATTTTCTAGTCCTTCCTATCAAAAAGCGTGATACAAGTGTTAAGTACAAAAGATTACTTAATCTTACTCATTATAAACACGAGCCACAAAGCTCACTTGCTTAGTTGTGCATAGAGATGCTCATCTAAGCTACAAAAGATACAAAACTTAGAAAACTTTGTTTCAATAGCCATCCAAGGTACACAAGTACCAATAAACACGAACACACACTATTTTTGTATTTTTCTAATTTTTCAATTTTTTTTAAATTTTATATGAAAAACAAAATAAAGCAAAACTAAGAAGTAAACAAACAAAAACATGTTAAACAAAGCAATGCATAAAACTAGATTGACTCAAAACACGAAAGCAAAACACACAAGTAATGCAAAAACAAAAATAAGAAGGGGAGAGAGAGAAAGAGTGACAGAATCACTTGGAGCCTTTTTCCTTCCATACCTTGGAAGAACCTTTCCGTTTGGCAAACCCTTGATCCAGCAGTGAGGGGGAAGAATTGAAACCATTCAAGTTTGAAAGGAACATGAGGGCTTTGAGAAGATCTCCAAGAGGAGCAAATGAGGATGGAAACTGATTTTGTTTTCCCGACGCGATCATGCTGTTGCTCTATTGAGTGGCTAACCACTTATAGCAATTAGGTCGAGTATGTCTAGCTGCTCTACAGTGATGATAGAAATGCTACTTTTTCTTTTAGGGCTTTTATGTATTTCCCTTCTTAGCCCTAAGGTTCTTAATCTCTTTCTTATCAGTCTTAAGGGGTGCTCCTAAGATAGATTTGCCCTTGTCTATCTTCTCACTGGCTAATTCATTTTTAACATCATTGTTCTCAGTTTCAATATTATCAGTAGGAGGAACAAAAACAGTAGTATTAGCAGAAGCAATACTAGGAGAAGAGAAATCATACCCTAAACCTGTTCGATTGGAAGCAGATTTCTGAAGACTGAGCATCTCATCGAGCTTTGCACTTGAAGTCCTTTCCAACTAGGGTCTGACTTGGAACAGTTCTGCCTCAAGCTTCTTGATTTTCTCAGCCAAGAAATTATTCTCAAATCTCAGTGCTCAAATGGTCTGATTTGCTTCATCAAACTTTGTGGAGATTTCTTCTCATTCAAGCTCCACTTCGCTAAACTTCTTGGTGGCCAACCTATACAACTTCTCATGCTTTTCTGAGACCTTATATAACTTCGCGTAGGTTGTGTGGATGTCATCTTACTCATCCATCTTTTCAAACTTAGACCCCACCGAGTCTTCTTCTTCATCCACATCTTCAACAATCCCTTCAGTAGGATTTACAGTGGCAGTGAAGGCATTTAGGATTCCATCATCCTCATTATCAGAATCATTCTCAAGCTTAGTGTCACTCAACGAAGCAACAAGTGTCTTGCTCTTCCCAATGGTCTTAAGATACGTAGGGCACTCTTGTTTCATGTGATTGAAGACCTAACACCCAAAGCACTTTGGTCCTAAAGGAACAGTGTATTGACCACCATCTTTAGCATCCTTCTTTCCTTTGTCCTGGTTCTTGAACTGAGACGAGCTGGACTGCTTGCGGTCTTTGTCAAATCCTTTCGCGTTGGCATTCTTCATAAACTTCTTGAACTGCCTCGTGATATAGGATTTCATCTTAGAATCTTCATCGTCTAAAGACTCATTAGTGTCACTGCTCTTGGCCTTCAATGCCATGCTCTTGCTGTTGCTTGATTTCCCGATCCTTGTTAAACCCAATTCATAGGTCTGCAAATTGCCAACCAACTCTGTCAAAGGAATTTGTCAATATCCTTTGATTCCTCAATCGTGGTGATCTTAGCATGAAATCTTTCGGGTAGAGATCTGAGTACCTTTCTCACAATCTTGGGTTTAGGAATGGTTTTCCCAAGATCTATGTCCTTGAGCTTGGCATAGAACTCATCGAATGACTTATCCTCCTCCATCTTAATCTCTTCAAAGCTCGTAGTAAGCCTCTGAAGCCTTGAATCCTTGACAGCCTTGGTTCCTTTATAGGTTGTCTAGAGAATGGTTCATGCTTCCTTAGTAGTTTCAGTAGAGGATATCTTCTTGAATTCCTCATTAGTGACTGCACTGAATAAAGCATTCAATGCTCTACTGTTAAAGTTCGCCGCCTTGATCTTAGCATCATCCCAGTCGGTCGGCGCTTTCGTAGGCTTGGTCCAGTCTATCTCCATAGCTTGCCACACCTTTTCATCTAATGACTGCAAGAAAGCTCTCATGTGTACTTTCCAGTATGCATAGTTAGTACCATCAAATAAAGGAGGTATAATAAGAGACTGTCCTCTATCCATGACAAATAGGGGTCAATGGATCACACAGCAAAAATTAAAACCTAATTAGAGTGTGCCCACTCTGATACCATTTGATAGGCCAAAAATGTATTGACTCTTTGTGATGAATTAACAAATTAATTAGCCAAGTTAATTAATTAATTAATTCAATTAACATGCAAAACGCGTGGTAGTACAAACAAATCACCAATTAACTAAATGCAACGGAAATAAATTTGACACAGTGATTTGTTTACGAATGAGGAAAATCTACATGACAAAAACTCCATCAGCTGATTTTAAGGTCACCACTCCCAAGAATTCACTATTATCACAACAAACGATTACAAGTAAAGGAATGCTAGTACCTTATACCGACCTACAGTTGAACCCTTACCCTAATACCCAATTGGACTTGTACTGTAGTGACAATCACTCCTTTTAATGCACGACTCCCAGTACATGACTAACCAATCGATGCGCGGATCCTAGTACGCGGCTTATTCACCAACTTGAGAAAGATGTTGGCTACAAAGTTTTTCAATTCATCACACGATGAAGATTACGAAACTCCTTGGTCACAAAACCCTACGGTGTACAAACACAGCAATTTCTTCAAGAGAAAGACGAACTAGGCCAAATTTTGTCTCCAGTCACAATTTGCATGGACACTACTTTGCTTCACACGCACACAACCTTTGACGGCCCTTAAAACAATTCTTATATATGTTTAGGGTTGTGAGAAAAGAAATCCTAAACATATACACACTGATTGGATGAAAATCAAAGCTGAAAATCTGTTTTTCATAAACCTCGATAGATAGCTTATCTATCGAGCTAGCTGTCAAGCATCGAGCTTTAGCAGCTTTTAAACCTCGATAGATATCAGCTATCGAGCAGCTGTCGATCTTTAAAATCTAGCACTTTTTCACTTATTTCTTGGACAGACTTGCATGACTTTAACACTTAATCTTGAAACCTTGTTCCTTGAAGTATTAAACACATCCTAGATCTACTCAATTACAAGTAAAGTGCATTTTGTCAAAAGATTAGACAATTACATAAAATATTGACATATGTTCTTAAAATGATTCACATATGTCCTAACAGTTTCTTCGATTTCATGTTGAAGGTCGTTAACTGTGATTTCTTTCTTAGCTTTGGTAAACTTATTGAAGATTTTCTCCAAGTTAACTGGAGGTTCAGAGTGCTTTGGTTTGGTTTCCTTTGTTTATCTGACTAAAGTTTTTTGAAACTGGTTAAGATATTGGGCTTTAACAATTGTCTTTACATCCTATTCTGATGTTTGGACTACTAGAGATGCTGGATGACTCTCTAGAAGATGATGACTAGTTTATTTGGAAAATCTCATGATCATTAGAACTGTCTGTGTGGTTGAGTTCTAGGAGCCTGAAAATTTCATCTTTGCTAGTTTGGTCCTCTTGGAGAGTGTTGATTAAAGCTTTAGCTTTGGATTTACACTCAGACCTAAAATGACCTTTCTTGCCATACTTATAACATTCACTATACTTCTTATTGAATGTTTTTTGTGCTGGATTTTTTCTTTTACTATTGACCTTATGGTAATCTCTGGAGTTCTTGCTTTTCTTATAGAAATCATTTCTACTGAAGTTGCTGGGTTTCTTAAGACTTCTATTATACTTGGAGGCTGTTCTTTCACTACAACAAAATGTATTTTTAGTGACGAAAAAATTCGTCGCTAAAAGTCCAGTTTTTTGTCACTAAGAACCTTTAGTGACAAAATTGGACTTTTAGTGACAAAATTCATTTCGTC
Organism: Quercus ilex subsp. ballota; assembly: GCA_032727855.1. Taxonomy (NCBI): domain Eukaryota; kingdom Viridiplantae; phylum Streptophyta; class Magnoliopsida; order Fagales; family Fagaceae; genus Quercus; species Quercus ilex. The sequence goes on along the minus strand of CM064917.1, from coordinate 17,406,229 downwards.
GGTGTAGCCCCATTGCTAAAAGTCCTGGTGTCGAAAAATTTCGTCACTAAAAGTCCGATTTGTTTAAAAAAAAAAAAAAACTTTTAGCGACGAAAACGTTTCGTCTCTAAATGTTTTCCTCGCTAAAAACAATATTTAGTGACGAATATTTTCGTCACTAAAACCATTTCAGTTTATTAAATCATATTTAGTGACGAACAATTTCGTCACTAAAACTATTTTTGCGTACATATAGTGACGAAAAAATTCGTCACTAAAACTATTTTTAAGAAAATCCATACACATATAGCGACGAAAATTTTCGTAACTAAAACCATTTCTTACAAAATTCCGCTACATTTAGTGATGAAATATTTCGTCACTAAAACAATTTTTTGTTGCTATATTTGTGATGAAAAAATTTGTCACTAAAACTTATTTTATGTTTTTATTATTTTCATGGGGTTGATATTAACCTGTAACCTGTCATTACATTATTGAAACCTCACATTTGATTAACACGTTTATTTCAACAACACATTTATAAAAAATCGATCCATACATTCCACAAGTTAAAATTAAAACAAGTATCCAATTTAAACTCCTTCCATACAATAATTGTTTGCAATACATACAATAACTTAAGATGTTTTATAACAATACAAAAAATGTAGCATAATATAATTAGAACCAACGAAAGATGTCCTCAGATGTATTCAAATAATGCCAAAAGTAAATCCCCTAAAGCCACCAATTAGAAATCTGCACAAATAAAAAATACTACTATATTAAAATTGTAAAGTAAAAACATTAACTATGTTACAAGAAACATTTATAACAATGAATAAAGAGTAGCCACACCAATAAATTAAAATCACAACTTCTGATGTATAAGTTATAGAAAGCAAATATAAATGTTCAAGTGTAATATAATACAATTAGTTTCAAATGATACATAAAAAATGAAGTGTTTTAACTTAAAGATAAAGTACTAACCAATAAGTGATTTAACTTGAAGATGAACCACCCCCCATAGGTAAAAGCGTCATCATAACCCTTGCTCCTCAAAAAATTAAGAATATTCTTTTGGACCTCATCTTACTTAGCTCGCGCCTCTTGCTTCTTAGCTTGCTCCTCTTCGTCCCTAACTCTTGCCTCTTTGAGCTCAACTATCTCACTTTCTAACCGATGAATATACTTCACCGAGGAACTAGATGAGGCAGTGCTTACTAGAGAAGAGGAAGGTCTCATTCTAAGTCCTTTTACAATACCGGATTTCTTCTTAAAAACCAAGTTTGAGATCTCCTCTTGTGTAAGGGGAATTGCATTAGGATCTCGACAATGATCCTCTTACACTTTGAGAATAGTTTCCTACCATTTGAAAGAGAAAAAAACAAGTAATCACAACATTAATACTACATATGTTATAGCTTTACAAACATGATAAGGATGGAATAATAGGGATGGAATGGTACACATACATATGTTGCTTCATCCTCATGGTGTATCCATCTATTTGTATTTAGATTGAAATGAACATCTTTGTAGATTTTTGCCAATTCAGGAACTTGATCGCCATTATTATTTATCTAATTAATTAACATTCGAGTGTTAGTTAGTTATAGTTAATTAATCATAACATGTAATATACTAAAGTTTAAGAAAATAAAAAAACACGCACCTCCTCATTAACCCTAACAGCAAGTGCCTTTGTCCCGCATCTATGTTTGCCTGAAGTTTTGCTCCTATTTTCAGAGTTCTTTCTTGATTTTTCCTAATAAAAAAACATTCAAGATATTTATTAGATCATGAATAAAACAATATACATTTACTTCATCTAAGTATTAATCTAATCATTTGACAACATAATATAGTATATACTGGATAATAATAATATACGCATAAATAATTTACCAACCAGTCCTTATTGGTCCATTTCCCTTTAATGAGTTCAGTCCACTGCTCAAGTGTGGCATTCTTCGGCGGGTGGCTTTTTGCATTGTCAGCACCATAAGATTGTACGAGCTTTTTATAAGTCTGATACAACTTGTTAGAGCCGCTACTCAATAATCTTCCACATTTTGTATTTATTATTTTCATTACCAAGTTGGAATCTCCTTCTAGCTCAAACTGATCCTGTAAAATGAAGTATATATGTATTATAAAAATATTATTATATGAATTTAATATGTTTAGTGACAACAAAAACGAGTTAGACTTTATCAATATAAATTTACCGCCATAATTTGAAGCACCACATCTCTAGTAGCAGCATCAACACTTTTCCAATTTTTTATATTGTAACTGGACAAATTACTTCGCACCTGTACGCCAATTTGATTGACAAGCTTGCACGCATTCTTCCCAACAGGAGCATCATATTCTGTAGCTATACGTACTGGCAGTTTACCATTTTTTTCAACAAGTGCCCGTACTGCTATACCACGTGTTGTTCTATGGGTATTTCTGCTAGTAGATCCTATTTAAAAATTATCAATGTTAAAAAATTATATATTCTATGTCAATTTAGTATAATCTTAATAGTAAAGACAAGATGCAGTTGTAATTAAGTATGTTCTATGTAATTACCAGTCGTGCTAATTAATGCGTTGGTAGCCTCTGCACTAGAAGAATTTTGGGCGGGAGGAATTGCTTCAGGAGGTATTTCCGTAAATTGAACCGTAGATTGGACCACCGGGATAGATGTCTCACCTCGCGAGAGTGTAAGTTGTCCTGGTGCCATCTATAACTAACAAACATACATATAATGGAACAACAAAGTCATTATAAATAATAGAACAACAAAATTATTATCTATTGTACCCTATGGAACATCTATTGTACCTTATGGATTAAAGAGTTAGATGACTCAACATCATTCTCATCGTCACCAATAGGTGGTACATAATCATCATCTACCACAACACTAGCTCTACTTCTTTTCCCTCTTGCACAATTGGACTGAGCAGAATCCTTTAGAGAAGTTGAGATGTGCTTAAATCTCAAAGCATCAATTATCTCTTGGTTTTGCCTCATTCTATCCAATCTTGTCATCTCATACCTCAGTATATTATGAGTGTATTTGGCATTTTTGGGCATTTTTTGAAACTATGTATTGACACAAAAGATAAGTACAATTGCTACTAACTTAACATTATAGTCCACATCATTATCCATATCAAGAAATTCACAAGTGCAAAATTTGAACACAATTTCTACTAACTCAACACAACAAATGACCACATCAATATCCATATCAAGTTCAAAATAAGTACAAAATATCTCAATAACAATTACTACTAACTTTACATATCATAGTCTACACCATTATCCATATCAAGCAATTCACAAGCGCTAAATTTGAACACAATTTCTACTAACTCAACACAACAAATGATCACATCAATATCCATATCAAGTTTAAGATAAACACAAAACATCTCAATAACAATTGCTATGTAGACAAGCATAAAACTTTAAGACAAACACATAACATTTAAGACAATTGTTATGAATTCTACATATCATAATCCATATCAAGATCAACATTAGGTATGTCATGCTCTTCATTTTGATTAGCGTCTCTTGAAGTTCCACCTTCAAGAATAACCTCAGTTTCAACATCACCCATACAATACTCAATAATATTGTCTTCAACATTGATAGGGACAAAATCAACAATTGCTTATTGTTGGAATTCGATACTATCTTCTGTATTATCATTGGATTCTCCGCCCCCGACTTCCTGGACTTCAAACACTCCCCTATGGTACTATTTTCCAAGGGTCACGCACAATTTTCCAAGGGTCACGCAATTTCGTATCTTGAAGGTAGAAAACTTGTTTCGCTTGACTAGGAAGTATAAAAGGGGCATTTTGATACCATCGACTTGTAACACCAATGCTCGTGTAGTGTACATCGGTTCTTATCGTTCTCCTTCGACCATTGGTACCAATATTGTACCATTCACATTGGAACAAAACAACTTTATGGCAAAACATATACTCTAATTCCCAAATTTTGCACACATGACCATAGAAGTCGTGCATTTCTCCCTCATGGTCCCCTTCGGTACATACACCACTGTTTTGGGTTACACGACGATTGTTTAGGTCTCTTGTATGGAACTTTACACCATTGACCACACAAACTGTGTACTCCTTCACATGCAGCTTAAGACCAATTGCTAATGACCATAATTGTTTAGTAGCATCTGATGACTCGTTAACTTTCAATCTATTAATCTATAATGACATATAACAAGTGATATTAATTAGTAATAAGCAATGACGAATAAATTTAAATGTTTAAATTTATTAGTGTGTGATTAAATTTCAAATATCTTACACGTTCTCTGAACTACTTGGGAAACTCTTGTCGTTGGATTTGAGTTATGGTTTCTCTAGTAGGATTATGCAATGTGATTTTGTGTTCGCTATTAAAAATAAGGTGATTTATTTTTAGCTAAGCATTGTAGATAATATTCAAAACTTGATTAAACAATATATGCATATGAAATCACATACTTTAAATAAGGCTCTAGCTCAGGACTATTGTACAACAAGTACCAATAAGCAGTATCAAGCAATGCATGAGACAAGTCGTCATCATTCCGCCTACCACCTGTAAGTTGGGCAGTCTGTGAAAAAACTATCAATCCTTTGCTAGATTCACCAAAATCTTCATTTCTTTCTCTTCGGTTATGCACAATTTCGATCCCATCAATACACAAAGACCAGTTGTTAATACATTCTTTAAGAATGTAAGCCTTTGTAATCGAACCTTCTAGTTGAGCTCGGTTGGAAACGTATTTTTTCAATTTTCCAAGGTACCTACGAGGAAAAAATACGCACAGAATGTGATTTTATACCACGTGGGAAAGATGCAATTGATAAATGCATCGAATGATCTAATTACCTTTCAATTGGATACATCCACTGATATTGTACCGGGCCTCCTAAAATTTCTTCTCGAGGCAAGTGAACAACAAGGTGGATCATAACATCAAAGAATGCTGGAGGAAAGAACCTCTTAAGCTTGCATGGTATAAGAACTATACATTCTTCTAGTTTCTCCAATTAACTCCGCTTTAGGGTCCTTGAGCATAAGTCTTGGAAGAAGTTGCCCAACTTAAACAATACAATACTAATGTCTTTATCTGCAAACCCTCGCAACCCAATTTGAATAATTCGTTGTAGTAGCATATGACAGTCGTGGCTTTTCAAACGAGATAATCTACCATTTTTTGTATTCACTAACTTTGATATGTTGGCTGCATAGCCATTCGGATACTTGACTGATTTCAAAATGTCATAAAAACCATCCCTTTCATTGGGCCTTAATAAAAAGAAAGCGCGAGGCTTGTCATATGATCCATCAGGACGTTGTTTCAAATGCAACGTGTGCCTAAAGTTCATATTTTGCAAGTCTATCCATGCTTTGTCAATGTCCTTGTTTTTCCCCTCAATGCCTAACAAAGTACCATAAGTACTCTCACTAATGTTCTTCTTCACATGCATGACATCAACGTTGTGCTTAAGCTTCTTATTTTTCCAGTATGGAAGCTTGTACAAAATACTTACCTTTGACCAATTTGGCTCTCCAATGAGTTGTCTCTTCTTGTTACTTGGATGCTTTCCTAAAATTATATTTGACATTCTATCTAGCTGCTCTTGTATCTTTCCTACTTGTAAGTCTAAAGATCTCTTCCATTTCTCCGGTAAACCATTATGCAACCGACTATGTCTTTAACGATGTTCCATAGGTAAATAAGCTTGATGGTTAATGAATCAAAATTTTACTTTCCAAAGCTTCTGAATATGGTTGATCGTTGCAAGTGTAACAAGAATGATAACCCTTTGTCCTCCACTCGAACACGTTACCAAATCCTAGATAGTCATGTATTGTCCATAACAAAGTTGCACGCATCTGAAAATGCTCTTTACTATAAGCATCATAAGTTTCTACACCTTCTTCCCACAACTCCTTCAACTCATCAACCAATGGTTTCAAGTAAATATCAATCTCATTCCCCGGTTGATGGGGATCGGGAATAAGCAAGGACAACATAAAATATGGCTCCTTCATAACCAACCAAGGCAGTAGATTATAAGGGATAAATATGATAGGCCACATACTATAGTTGTTGTTCATATTCTCAAAAGGATTAAATCCATCTGTAGCCAACCCCAACCTTACATTGCGAGGTTTGAGGGCAAAATCAAGATGTTGCAAATCAAACTCCTTCCACTCTCACTATCAGCTGGATGCCTTATTATCCCATAGTCCACACGTTTGTCTATATACCATTTCATATTCTTAACTCTTTGGCCTGACATGTACAATCTCCTTAGTCTTGGTGTCAACGGGAAGTAATGCAATACCTTATGAGGAATCTTCTTACCTTGGGTACGTGTATCTTTGTACCTAGGTGCCTCACACACCGGACATTTATCAAGGTTTTCATTTTCCTTCCAAAATAGTGCACAATCATTTTTGCATGCATCTATATGCTCGTATGACATGCCCAAGTCACGTAATATCTTCTTTGCTTCATAAGTTGACCTTGGAATCAAGTTACCTTTCGGTAAAACCTTTGTCAACAATTCTAGCATCATATCAAGTCCTTTATTACTCAAGTTGGTCATTACCTTTACATTCAACATCTCAATAACAAACTTTAAGATACTACAATCAATGCAACTCGGATACAACTCACGCTTTGCATCTTCCTCAAGTTTGTCAAAATAACGTACCTCCTCATCTTCGGTTGCATTTCTTGGTTCCCCTCTAATTCGGTCACCCAATAAGGCATCGATATCATCCATATGATCACCATCCGACATTTCATTATCATGAATGTTCTCATTCAATACACGAGGTTCTCCATGATTATACCAATTAATGTAAGATTGCATAATTCCATGATGAAGCAAATGGATACGCACAGTTTGAGGAGATTGTCGATAGCAATTCACACAGTAAATACACAGGCATGGAATATTACCACTCAAGTCCACAACAGCTCTTGCGGAATTAATAAATGCATTGACCCCTTCAATATATGGATGACTTAATTTGCCATCGGGTGTCTTACCCATTATCATCCAACTTTTATCCATGTTTGACTACAATTATAAGATGAATCCCACTTTAGTAAAATAAGGACAACTCATGCATAATGTATTCTAACATCTAAGTCTATAAGTTACTTAGATAAAGTTCTATCACATTCATGAATGCATAATGCTTACAAGTATTGAAATCGAATAAAGTAATATTCATCACATCTAATTAACAATATTCATTCACATCTGCAAGAATTGAAAAACACTTTCAATATGTATTTAAACCACCTTATAACACCATACAAACCATCTGCTTACTCCAACACAACAACCCACCACAAAACCAATCACAAACATCACAACTATAATGTTTACAAGTACTGAAACCAAATAAAATACTGTTCATCACATCTAATCAACAATATTGATTCACATTTGCAAGAATTGAAAAACACTCCCAATATATATTTAAATCACCTTATAACACCATGCAAGCCACCCACTTACTCTAATACAACAACCCACCATAGAACTAATCACAAACATCACAAGTACAATGCTTACAAGTATTGAAATCGAATAAAGTAATATTCATCACATCTAATTAACAATATTTATTCACATTTACAAGAATTGAAAAACACTCCCAATATAAATTTAAACCACCTTATAACACCATACAAGTCATCCGCTTACTCCAACACAACAACCCACCACAAAACCAATTTTTAACATCACAAGTATAGAGTTTTACAAGTATTTAAATCAAATAAAATACATTTCATCACATCTAATCAACAATACTCATTCACATTTGCAAGAATTGAAAAACACTCCTAATATGTATTTAAACCACCTTATAACACCATGCAAGCCACCCGCTTGCTCTAACACAACAACTCACCACAAAACCAATCACAAACATCACAACTATAATGCTTACAAGTATTGAAATCAAATAAAATACTATTCATAACATCTGTTAGGTTCTAAAGATTTAGGATTTTATGTATTTAGAACTCTAATTTGTATTGTTGGCAAATCATGATCAAAACAGGTTATTTAGTCTTGTTTAGACTTACTCAAAGTTGGGTCTTTCATGTAAAGTTGGAATCGAGTGGCTGCAGATATATTGGTGCATTTCGGCTTGGCTCGATCGATCGAAGGAAATGATCGATCGATCGAATCTCGGGCAGAATGTTTTTCTGCAGAATATTCCAACTCAGCCCTAACTCATTAAACGTTTTGGGTTTTCTGTTTTTACCCTAGGTATATAAAGAAAAACCTTAGCCACGTTTTGAGAGTTGCTCCAGTTGTATTGTTGCTCATACATTGCGGTTTTGTGTAAATCTCTTGTGAGATCTAGATGAGCTTTCCTTTACACAAAGCTTAGGATTTTCGAGATAGAGATTACTTCAACATCTTGATGATCAACTTGGTTGCTACCATTGAAACTTAAAGAATATCAAGCGTGGGTGCTTGTAGCTGATTGAAGAATTCAAGAAAGAAGGAGTCCGTGGATTCGGAGCTTGCACATGGTCGTGTCAGTAAGTTCTACTGGTGGGTAGCATTAGGAAGTCAAGCGGGGAGCTTGTAGTCCTTTTATATGAACTTTGATTCTTTCATAGTGGATTCAGGTTTGCCTTGAGGATCGGTGGGTCAAATCCTCCCCAGGTTTTTACCGTGTGGTTTCCTGGGTGATCATATCATTGTGTCTTTTATTATTCCGCTGCTTTATATTTTGATATGATTATTTGATTGCTTTAACCTAGAATTGCTTAATTTGACTAAGTAACAACTTGGCTAATTAACTAGGCTAACTAATCTGATTGTTTTAAGGGGTCTAAAACCGTTCAAGTGGTATCAGAGCAGGTAGCTCTCTTGTTAGAGATTTTTTATCTCTGAGCTGATCCTTGACCCCCGTTGTCATGGAGCATAGACACTCTCTTATTGTTCCTCCTCACTTTGATGGGAATAATTATGCTTATTGGAAAGTAAGGATGAAAGTATTCCTGAAATCTATTGATGAGAGGGTTTGGAATTTCGTAGAATACGGATGGCAGAAGCTCACTACTCCTGTGAGTGAGTGGCAAACTTCTGAAAAAAAAAAGCAGCAGGCTTCAATAGCAAAGCTATGAATGCCATATTCAATGCTGTTTCTATGGAGGAATTTAAGAGGATCTCAAATGTTGAGGTTGCTCATACTGCTTGGAAAATCCTCCAAACTGTGCATGAAGGCACAAAGGCAGTTAAGATCAATAAACTGCAGCAATTGACTTCTAGATTTGACAGCATTAGAATGTCTGATGATGAATCTTTTGATGAATTCTATGCTAAATTGAATGACATTGTTAATTCTGCTTTTAATTTGGGTGAAATCTATGATCAACCTAAAATTGTTAGGAATATTCTTAGATCTTTAACTGAAAACTTTAGACCCAAAGTGACTGCCATTATTGAAAGCAAGGATGTGGACTCCATCCCTGTTGATGAACTTGTAGGATCTCTTTAGTCCTATGAGTCTGACCTACCCAAAGTGAACAAATCCAAATCAATGGCTCTTAAGTCAGTTGATGATGTTGATGGTGGTGAATTTGATGATGAGCTCTCTGCTACAGAGATTACGTACCTTGCCAAGAACTTTAAAAACTTTCTTAGAAATACCAACAGAAAGGCAAGAGGTACATACACTGCTGAACCTAGAAATTTTAGGAAGAATGATCCCACTAAAGTGAATAACTTTGAAAAACCTAGAGAAAAAGTTGGTCAATCTTCAAATAATTCATTGGGCCTCAGTGTTTTGGCTGTCAAGGGTATGGTCATGTGAAATCTGAATGTCCTACATTCTTGAGGACTAAGGGTAAAGCTATGGCTGTAACCCTTAGTGATAATGAGGTTTCTGATGATGAGTCCGGATGTGATGAGGATGGAAACTTCATTGCTTTCACTGCTACAGCTGTAGTCAATGAAAGCGTATCTGTTGAAGAGAACCCTTCTGATGGGGAACTCTCTAAGGATGCAGATCTTCAAGAGGCCTACAATAAACTTTGCAAAATTGCTGCAAAGGATGCTATGAATGTTGAACTTGGCCTGAAGAAAATTGAATCTCTTGAGTTTGAAAAGAAAAATTTGCTTGTTAAACTGTTTGATGCTAATGATCTTTTGAACAAAGTTAAATCTGAGAACATGCTTTTGCTTGATAAACTTAAAACTTTGGAACATGATTTATCTGTTGCTAGATCTGCTAGTTCTAAACTTGATCACATTCTGAATGTTCAAAAGTATCCTTCTGATAAATCTGGGTTAGGATATGTTGAAAGCATCTTTGATTCTGCACCACATTCCACGAATTTTGTTCCTTCTTCTTCTTCTGAACCTTCCGTGAGTGAGGTTGTGAGTAAAACTGTCAAACCCCCTGTGAGTGAGGTTGTCAAACCTGTAGAAGTTTCACCTCCTAGGAAGATTAGGGTTGAACTGAGAGAGTCTAAACCTAAGGATTCTACCCTTTCTAAGGACAAGATGCATGGTAAGCCTGCTTGGGTTTGTCATTATTGTGGAAAGTCTGGACACATTCGTCCAAAATGTTACAAGCTTCAAGCTGCTAAGAGATCAAACAAACCAAAGGTGCCTGTGCCTCAAGCACAAGATCCTATGGCTCTTATTGGTGAATTGGTAAAGGCGTTGAACCTTTATTCCAATCTTGGAGTTGGAAATCACTTGATTGTGAATAAGAACTCCAATGCTCGTGGTGCATCTAAAAGATTTTGGATGCAAAAGACTCGTCCTAATTGAGTCTTTCTGACATGGTCCTTGTGCTTCACTGCTCATTCCTTTGTGACCATTGTTCTTTGGTATTTGTGTTTTTGTGTTTTTTTTCTCTAGGATTTGCATTGCATTACATTCATACATTTCATTCTAGGATTTATTTGTTTTAAATATATATATATATATAATATAAAAAAAAAAAAAAAAAGGAAAAGCAAATTGTGTTGGGCATTATTGTTCTTGATCTTTGAAAACAAGGTTGGTCAATTTATTTATACATAACATGTCTTTATGTACCTTGTTTAGCTTTGATGAGCTTATTCATTGCACTTGACTAGTTGAAACTTTGTAGTGCATGTTGTGTGAGAAAGATGTTTATGGTGTTTATCATTTTGTCTTAATCTTGAAGTCACGTGTTATTTGACTGTCGAACTTGATCCTCTTGAGAAAGGCATAAATGACCATCTCACCACTGTTCACTAGCCAATCATGAACACCTTAGTGCATATCATAAGATTTTGTGCTCGAGAAAGTGTAGCACATGCACAAAAAGAACATAAGGTGTAGCCTCGGCTTAATTGCTTAACGCTTAAAATTGGTGTGTACTATTAGGCTTGATGCCAATTCACTTAATTAAAACTGGTGTGTACTATTAGGCTTGATGGCAATTCACATAATTAAGAGACTAAATACAAGAAACTTACATGATTGCAAGCTTATGTTCTAGGAGATGTGGGAGTTATATGATGTAACTCTTTAGGTGATAGTCTCTTTTAAATTCTATGTGATGAACTTTGTAGACTTTGTGATTAATTGCTATTCACATATCACCTCACATGTTTCTCAAGCTTTTACTAGTTTGCACACACTACACGAGTTACTCTTTGCTAAACACTGTACATGTTATTGTGTGTGTTTTTGGTCTGACCAACTAAGTTTGAAAATATCTTGAGTTTATGCAAAACATTATTTTGATTGAGAAATTAAAGGATTCACTGGCTGAAACTTTCTTTGGAGAAATTGGGATTACAAATTTGGGTTTTTGAAAAATCATTCCATTTCATCTCATACTCATGCATTGTGTTTCATTGATTTAATGCTTTGAGGAGTTATTTTTCAAAAATTGGTTTGAGGTTTTCAAAACTGTAATTTTTCTCAAAACACTGTGATCCACTACCTGTTTCGATCGATCTAGTTTGTTTTTCGATCGATCGAAAATTTTAAAATTTCTTTTATAAAATTTCTGAGTGACTCGATCATTCGAAAGTAATTTTCGATCAATCGAAAGTCATGAATCAGCTTTTTAAAACAGTATTCTTTGACTGATTCTTCACCTTTTCAAAAGTTTTTTAAAAAACTTTCCTTTCTCTCTCCGACTTGGCACGGATCTACAGCAAATTTTTGTCGTTTTCCTCCAAATTTTTTGCAAGATTTCTCTTTCCTCAAGCCGGTAAGTCTCTTTTGCCCCTCATTTTTGAGTTTATTTGCATTTTTCATGTAATTACTCTCTAATTTTCGGACCTATCTAAATTTGGGATTTTTGATGTTTCAAGCCCGATTTTGTGCAATTGATCAATGGGTTTTTATGGGGACATGTTTTAAACATGATTGTGATAGTTTAATTTGATCAATTTTGGGTTTTGTGAGAAATTGAATTTCTAGGGTTTATGTTTAGTTTCGAATTGGGGATTTTGTTCAATTGAGTTGAAATTGGTGAAATTGGCTTGTTAATTGGATATAATTAGGTATTACAATCTATGTGTAATGTTTTGTAAGGCTTAATTCATCCATGGACTTCAAAATTTTTCAAGTGGTTTTCAAATTTTTGGGGTTTTTGTTAGAAACTCTATGCTCGAGCCAATTTTGTACAATTGAACTTAATTTTGAACTTTGTTTACTGCATTAGTACATGCATCATGTCATTTTAACTGTTCATGCATCATATAGATATTTGCTCTATATTTTTTGTGCTGACTTGCAGTCTGCCCTTGGTTTTTATTTTTTTTGTTGGTTTTCTCTTGTGTCTCTGTCCTTTCCTTAGCATCATGCCTAGGAAAACTAGAGCTCGTAGGTCTGTCACCTCATCTACACCTTCCCCTCCTCCCTTTGACCGAGAGAAATTCCCTAGTGAGAAAAACCAAGAGGTTTAGGATAAGTTGAACCTTAAGAGGAAGATTTGGTCTGAGCGATCTGTCATTCTAGATGAGCTTGATCCTGCCATTAGGGCAAATTTTGAGCGTCGGGGCTGGTTACCCTTGGTGGATATTTCTAATCCTCCTCCACCTGCTACCTTGATTAGAGAGTTCTACTCGAACATCTCTATCCGCGTCTATGATTCCAACACTTTGGTAAAGAGTTGGATACGAGGCGTAGAGTACATCATTACTCCTAAGGTAGTGGCTGATACTCTAAAGGTACCTTTGGTACAGCACCCTGTCTACCCATATGATGAGTCTCCTGTTTTGAGTGATGTTACGTCTTACATCACTGGGTCATCTATCTAGTGGGGTTCCGATCCTAGGATCACCACTGCTGAGCTTTCTGAGTTACACTATCTCTTCTTTAGGATAGCCTGTCACTCCATTTGGCCCATTTCTCATCTTCACACCATTCCTCTCGAGCGGTGTGTATTTTTGTACGCTCTTGTCACTGATGCTCCTATCAGTTTTCCACATCTGTTTCTTCGTTCCTTGAACGATGTCTATAGGAGTTCATCTTCTGCTTATACTCTTATCCATCCTATCTTCATTCATAGGATTTTACTTTATCTTGATCTTAGCGGCTTCCCTTCCTCTGAGCCCATTCATGTCATTGCTCCTATAGGTGCGTCTTTTCTTAGACAGAGGGCTGCTCACCTTCGAGCTGGCTCTAAACACCCTAAGTCTACACCTTTTGGGTCCGCACCTCCTCCCTCTTCTTCTACAGGTTCTGCTGGTGAGGCTGTTCCTGATCCGGATGCTGCTGCTGTTCCTCCACCTCCATCGGATGACTTTGATATCCGTTGTACTTTGGAGACTGTCATGACTGTTCAGGCGGCTCATGGTCAGCTTTTGGTGGACCTTTTTGATGAGATCCGAGTTTTGCGAGCTGATCTAGCGCGTCTGCGTTCACCCTCACCACCTCCTTTTGATGATGGAGTGTGATTGCCCTTTGGCATTCCGTCACAAAAAGGGGGAGTAGAGTTTGTAGAGGAGTTTTGTAGTTAGGGAGATTTTGTTGGAGTTTTTGTTGTTTTGTGGAGTAGTTTGTATTTAGGGGCTTCACCTTGTATATCATTTTTGGGATATTCATGTTAGGGGGAGTAACATTGATTGATATACATGATTTTTTTATTTGATTCTTGTCTCCTTAGATTCACTGTTTACTGATTTATATTCTATGAGTTATTCATTGATATATGTCTTTATTATGTGTTGTGTGAATCATGAAAGAATGTTATACCTGTTTATATACTATTTTCTATCACACATGCGTTTATACGTTTGTTGAGTATTTTAGGAATATACAGGTTGATTCAATTAAGCTGCTGTCTACACTTGCAACTGATGGATAGTAGTTAGGATTGAATTTTGATTTTATGAGCATTATTGTTGTAAAGGGCTTATTACTTGTAAACTTTGAGTTTTTAGTTTGTGTTTTGTCACGGATTGCCAAAGAGGGAGTTTGTTAGGTTCTAAAGATTTAGGATTTTATGTATTTAGAACTCTAATTTGTATTGTTGGCAAACCATGATCAAAACAGGTTATTTAGTCTTGTTTAGACTTGCTCAAAGTTGGGTCTTTCATGTAAAGTTGGAATCGAGTGGCTGCAGATGTATTGGTGCATTTCGACCTGGCTCGATCGATCGAAGTAAAGGCTCGATCGATCGAATCTCGGGCAGAATGTTTTTCTGCAGAATATTCCAGCTCAGCCCTAACTCATTAAACGTTTTTGGTTTTCTGTTTTTATCTTAGGTATATAAAGAAAAACCCTAGCCACATTTTGAGAGTTGCTCCAGTTGTATTGTTGCTCATACATTGCGGTTTTGTGTAAATCTTTTGTGAGATCTAGAGGAGCTTTCCTTTACACAAAGCTTAGAGTTTTTGAGATAGAGATTACTTCAACATCTTGATGATCAACTTGGTTGCTACCACTGAAGCTTAAAGAATATCAAGCATGGGTGCTTGTAGCTGATTGAAGAATTCAAGAAAGAAGGAGTCCGTGGATTCGGAGCTTGCACGTGGTCGTGTCAGTAAGTTCTACTGGTGGGTAGCATTAGGAAGTCAAGCGGGGAGCTTGTAGTCCTTTTGTATGAACTTCGATTCTTTCATAGTGGATTCATGTTTGCCTTAAGGATCGATGGGTCAAATCCTCTCCAGGTTTTTACCGTGTGGTTTCCTAGGTGATCATATCATTGTGTCTTTTATTATTCCGCTGCTTTATACTTTTGATATGATTATTTGATTGCTTTAACCTAGAATTGCTTAATTTGACTAAGTAACAACTTGGCTAATTAACTAGGCTAACTAATCTGGTTGTTTTAAGGGGTCTAAAACCGTTCAACATCTAATCAATAAGGTTCATTCACATTTGCAAGAAATTAAAAACACTCTCAATATGAATTTAAACCACCTTATAACACCATGCAAGCCACCTGCTTGCTCCAACACAACAACCCACCACAAATCCAATTTCCAACATCACAAGTATAGAGTTTTATAAGTTTTTAACTAGAATTTACTTACTTTGCTCAAGCTAAGTTTATAACTTTTAGAAAAAATCCAAAGTTAACTTGTGTTCTTCACCTTGTTCCTCACAATTTCTTTAGCCACAAAAGAGAGAGAGCTGGAGATAAAAGAAAGACAACTTTTAGTTAGCTTTAGCCCACATACAAAAGAAAAAAAAAATTAATCTTAGTATCATAAAGGCCAACAATCATTCAAGTGTCCTTAATTTTTTCCCTATTCACATAAGAGGAGCCACAATTAGTTACCCATGATCCTCATCTTAGTATCAGTTTTTGCTAGGTGCAAATTTGCAAAATTAATAATTGGATAAAAACTAAAGTTCCTAGGGATACAAACCCAATGGTGGTAATAAAACTGGTTGTGAAGGAACCATCAGAAAAGCACAAAAGCAAACAACTCTTGCCCACACCTGCAGGGATTTGATAAGAATGTCAAATAACCAAAAAAAAAAAAAAAAAAAAAAAAAACCTATCATGTTACGTTTGGCCATTTTCAAGAATTTGAAGTCCTCTTTTTCGGCTGTATATGTATATATATTTTTTGGAAGGGGGGTTTACTAGGTATATAGGTTGCCATAGGCCAGATGCCTCAAAGCCCTTCAATTACGTACAACCTATCCTTCTAGAAGTTTGATCCCTGGCAACCTCCATGAGAAACTCAGCAAATGCTACTAGGCCATTGGCAATTTGAAGTGCTTTGTTGTAACATAATATTCAAGTGCCCATGACCAGCTTAAAAAGGAGGCATGTAGAACAGAGACCATCCTTAAATTTAAACACTAGCTAAAATCTTGCGTGCAGATATGATGCTAAGGCAAGGATGCATTGTCTAGAATGGTACAAATGTCAAGTAACATGACCTAAAGTCAAATACGTTTGATAAAAATGAATAATATATTTAGAGATTGTGTTACATTGGGTGAATCCATAATCAAAAGATCAAGACTAGGGATCCATGACACTCAGCCTGCAACCAAGTAACAAAAGTAAAAACCAAGAACCCGCAAAACAAGATTTGGTAATTTAACAAGAGAAGGCTTTTGCATGATTTAGGAGTTTAAAAAGAAGAAGACAATACAAACAAACAATCCTCAAGCTTTTAACATCACTAATATCCACTGGAAATGAAAAGTAAAGATATGAAAACAAACATGGAGCTGATCATATTTTCCAATTCTGCAGTAGAAGATATCATACACATGATGCCAACAAACTTGTACATAACTCATCATACGTCACATTTGGCTGCACAACACAATAGAGATGTTCATAGCAATCTTTCTCTCTCTCTCTCTCTCTCTCTCTGAACCAAAAAAAATTATCCAGAGCAAACCCATCAAAATTTAGCAAGCCTTGCCTCCATTATGATTTCACCTCCATTTATAAAGCATCTAGGAAATTATAGCACAAAGCTGGAGAAAACCAAAAATCAAGCAAACCCATTTCTCAACCATAAAAAAAAAAATAAAAAAAAATAAAAAAAAAACCATAAAAATCATAGCCATCTCATTGAAACCAACAGCCTAAAACCAATCAAATAGAAAATGAGATCAAATACCCATTTGTTGACAGAAAAAATTTAAAATCTACAAGAACAAAAAGATTATTAAAAAAAAAAAAAAAAACTCAAAGTTTCTATCTCACCATCGCCGGCGTGAAGGGGAGGCAAAGCGTTGCTGGCGCGAAGGGGAGGCAAAGTGTCGCCAGCGCGGAGGAAATCGAAGCGTCGCTGATGCGGAGAGATCGAAGCATCGCCAATGCGGAGAAATTGAAGCGTCACCGATGTGGAGGAAGCTGAAGCGTCGCTTGAGGAAGGAAAAACGTCGCCGGTGCGAAGAAGGCGAAGCGTTGCCGGCGATTTGGAGACCTATATCGGCGACAGTGAGTGGGCGTATCGGCGACGGTTGAGTTTGTTTGGGTTAGCGACGATGGCAGGCTTATCGACGACGGTTGGGTTATCGACGACGGAGAGTAGGCTTATCGGCGACGGTGAATGGGCTTATCGGCAACGGTTCATTGGCGTCGCTTTGTCGAGCTACACTTCAGGTATTTTTTTGTTTTGGTTTCTCTTTTTTTGATAAAAAACTCTAGAAGAATGGTTTTTTTTTTTGGCTGAGTGGGTGAATGGTTTTTTGTTTTGCTGAGTGGGTGAATGGTTTTTTTTTTTTTTTTTTTGGGAGTATTTATAGTGGCCTTTAGTGACGAAATGTTTTCATCGCTATTACCCACTTCTAGCGACGAATTTCTGTTTCGTCACAAAAGGAACCAAAATTCACTAAAAATACAGCTTTAACGATGAAATATGAATTTCTTCACTAATAGTGGAAAAAAATTATAATATTTAGCGACGAAAATTAAATTTCGTCGCTATAGATTAATTAAACTTGTGCCAAAATTTCCCTCCACTTGCGCCCATTTTTTAGATCCCTAGCGACAAAATTTAATTTTTGTCACTAAATGTTATAATTTTTTTCACTATTAGTGACGAAATTCATATTTCATCACTAAAGCTATATTTTTAGCGACGAAAAATGTTTCCTCACTAATTTTCGTCGCTAAAAATACATTTTGTTGTAGTGTTTTCCTAGGATATTCTTTTTCTCTGGGTTTTCTCTTGGATGGGGCTATGGAAGGTAAGCCATACTTAGTACAAAAGTTTCCTACTTTGTGCTTAGCTTTTCTTTTGTCCTTATTGGCCTGATTTTGGATTTTCATATCTATGCACATCTTCAAGCCTTCCTTGCAGATGACACTAGATATGTCTCCCTAGGTCAGGTCATCATAATCTATGACACATGAGGTGTTGCTGAGGGTTTCTCTAATCTTATGAGCAAAAAGACTGGGTAAGTCATTGATAAACTTCTCCTTCCAAAAGGGGGAGTTACAATCGCTTTTGTGGATAATTCTGGTGGTAAAGACATCTTTGTACCACCTATAGTCACTAAGGGTTGAGGTTACTTAACTGGTCATGTATCCTAGTTGTAATGTTGCTAGGGGTTCCTATGAAATGTTTTGTAATGGTATAGATTAAGGTGTTTACTCCATCTGGGACACCTCAACCTATGGTTTCATCAAAGATTGGACGTCCGTCCTCATCTTTCTAGATTGCACTTTTGATCTCTTCCTTTGATTCTTCAGTTAGGTAATGGTTCCACCATGACAGAAGTTTTCCTGTGAAACCTAAGACTAAAAGTTCAACTACTTCAGTATGGGGACAATTTTCTTTGAGGTAGTTATTGGCTACCATAGTCATGTGCTGAATTTTATTTATGATTTCTTGTTCTGATAATCCATCTATATTCCATTCATAGAGTTTATCAGAAGATACTGAGAACTGGTTGTTGACATTTTTCTCTTCAAACTGGAGATCAGGAAGTGTTGGTCTAGGATACCAATTTTTGGTAAGATTGGTTGGGGTTTCTCTTCAGTGGTAAAGTTTATTTACCTGTAGTCCTTGGAATTGGTTTTCTAATTTTTCTATTTCCTTTTCAAACTTTGAAGAGGTTTTGCTACTGCTGCTGCTAGAAGCCATATGGATGTCTAGGGTGTTAAACCTCGGGTCTCTACTAGTTGAAGAGATAGTTGGTTCCTTTTTGACTAGTTCTTCTAACTTCTAGTTGACTATTTCTAGTGTTGTCTTGTCTTTGGACCTGAGATTGATTTGTCAAGTTATTGGTAACTTGACTAAAGGTTTCTCTAAAGACTGGATGGGCTTAACAAGGTTTCTTAACTGGGGAATGGCCTTGGCTTCTATCTTATTTTCTATTCTGTCTAGTTGTTTTCCTATGAGATCTAAACACTGGTTGGTGTAGTTGTTTTGCTCTGTAACCTTTTTTACTAGTTTATCCTCACTAGAAGGTTTCCTAAAAGGAGTAGCAACTACTTCAAAACCTTGATATTTGATGGTTATATTCTCTAGGGGAGGGTGACCATAGTAGACCACTTCCTTGTTTTCTTTGGTCCAATTTATTTTGGTGATGACACAAGATTTTCTGTGCCATTCAAAATGGTTCTTGAAATATTCAAAGAAATGGATATTTGCTGATATCTCTTTCATGAACTCTTACCATTTGGTGTACACTTCTATCTTCTGTTCTTTGGTATGATTTGCCTTATAGGCTTCTCTTTTGACTTTGTTTATCTCAGAGTCAAAATCATCTCATAAAGACTTCTGATCTGGGGAGAAATCCTGTTTCCTGAAATTAAGCTGGTGACCTATTGGGGGTTCAGCTGGCTCAAAGTTTGACTGAGTTGGGGAGGATTGCATGTGATTTTCCTCCTCATCAGCAACTAACTCTTGTTTGGCTGTGTAGCATGGTGTGCTAACTTGGGATCTAGTCTTAACTCCTTGGAGTTCAAAGTCCAAAATTTTCTTAACGGGTGGGTATTTGGATGAGCTACATTGGGATGCAAATCTATTTCTAAGGAGAAAAGAGGTTTGCATTCTGTGTTGCTGAAGATCTAAGGGAAATCTAAACCTGGACTAATCAAAACTTAGCCTGACAATTTTATCAGTTAACTATTGGACAAAGTCTAAATCTGGGGTTTGGGTAGGGTGTTGGATTTGAAAAGAATAATTTTCATTTTGCAGAGTCCAATCTTGTGGGAACGAGATCTCTGTCCACTTAAGGGTCTTGGCTACTTGAATTTGAGATCAAGGGGCTGTGGTCTGGACAAGGGTGGTTTCTCCTTTTGCTTTCTTGTTAAGGGCTTGGACATTTAGGTTTGTCCTGATGCACTTGTAGTAGACTCTATATATTAAAGCTAACTATTGGTTCTTGGTACCATGAGGGTTCCTGAAGTCTTGATGTTTAAAGTGAGGGCTTTCCTGATATGTGGGTCATGAAAGGAAACTGTAAAGTTAGGGAAACAATCGAAATGGACCAGTTCACTACTAAGACTGGTTTGGATGGTTCCTAAGAGACTATCTTCAATTATGATTATATATATATATATATATATCTTCAAATATGAATATAATTATTCCTGTTTGTAGAGTTCTCAAAAAATACAAATCCATGAGATCACTAAAGAAGCAGAATTTAGAGAGGGTAATACATTGTTCATAATATGCACATTTGTGTACAAGCTTTTCACCAGGAGTATAAAACTATAAATTGCAGCCCCACATAATTGTGAACCTTTTTGTCTTGGAGAGAGAAAGAGAGGGGGGGGGGGGTGGAATACACCAATTTTAAAAGTTGGATTTAAAATTCTCCTGCAAAAACTTGTAAAGCTACTAAGCAACCATGGCACGATACTCCTCTTATGGAAGAAAAGCACCTGGAGCCTCAACAAACTTGCTCACTCCTTTGGCGGACACAACCAGCACAGGTGTCTTTCCCTCCAAATTTGCAAAGAAAGCGAGTGGAAAACAAGAAGGAAAAGAAGATGAACAATTAAAGGCGCAACGCTTCCTTCCTAACTTGAGAAGTCCCATTGTCAACATAGTAAGTGTACAAGTGGTGCAATTGTAACCTTTCTACAAAAAATTAAAAAAAAAACTATAGTACACTTTGATCTCTGTAATTAATTAAGCCTCCCAATTTTCGAGCTATTGTCAGAATTCAAGCCAACGTGGAATTCACATTTATGTGGAACTTTTAGGGGTAACAAAAGGAACAAATACGAATTTGCCACGTGGCCCAAACCCAGCCACTTTCATAAAGTATACACACAACAAACAAAGGGGACATTTTGGCCTTTTGCCCCTTTGGGCAAAAATATTTAGCATTAGGCCCTTGTTTTGAAACTATATAGGTGCGTGACCCTGTTTCGATACTCGATTATCCTAAAATCGAGTTACTTAAAGTACTCGATTGGTTTAAAATCGAGTTATGCCCGATCAAATTAAAAAAAAAAAAAAAAAATTGCATAGAACTCGATTTTATGGAAATCGAGTTCCAAAATGCCACTATAGGGCTCAAAAACGCCACTATAGGGCTCCCTGAACCTGTCATGGGACAATGACACTTAGAAAAAAAAAATTTCAGGAAAACGCCGCTATAGGGCTTTAAAACGTCACTATAGGGCTTAAAAACGCCACTATAGGGCTCCCTGAACCTGCCACGGGATAATGACACTTAGAAAAAAAAAATTTGTAGGAAAACGCCACTATACGGCTTAAAAACGTCACTATAGGGCTTAAAAACGCCACTATAGGGCTCCTTGAACCTGCCATGGGACAATGACACTTAGAAAAAAAAAATTGCAGGAAAACGCCGCTATATGGCTTTAAAACGTTACTATAGGGTTTAAAAACGCTACTATAGGGCTTCCTGAACCTGCCATGGGACAATGACACTTAGAAAAAAAAAATTTGCAGGAAAACGCCGCTATATGGCTTTAAAACGCCACTATAGAGCTCTCTGAACCTTGTATGGGGTGATGGCACTAAAATTTTTTTTGCATGGAACTCGAGTTCCATGCAATTTTTTTTTTTTTTTTTTAAAGTTTGATCGGGCATAACTCGATTTTAAACCAATCGAGTACTTTAAGTAACTCGATTTTAGGGTCATCGAGTATCGAAACAGGAGCACGCTTCTATATAGTTTCGAAACAGGGGCATAATGCCAAATAAATAAAAAAAAGGGGGTAAAATGCCAGAATATCCCAAACAAAGGGATCAAGTCTGCTATGATTGGGCTTGTTAGTTGCCATTTTGGAGCCCACCACCCGAGAAGGGATTTTTTTTATCTAAAATATGACGTTGTGTTTAAAATATTTTCACAACAAATTATAAGTTATAAATTATTATTGATAAATAAAAAAATTAGTATTAAAGATGGACTCAAAAATAAAACTTGTATTAGCTTATTACGTTAAATTTATTTGTGAAAATATTGTGGACTCAGCTTTTCTACTTGGGGTATGGATTATTTAGATAGAGTTTGTCTTTTGTTTAGTGCCAGGTGCCACAATCATGACGCAATAGGAATTTAAAACTAAGGTTGATTATATTTTGTGTTGGGGGGGGGGGGGGGGGGGGGGGGTGGTCATTGGCACTGTTTACGTTCAGATGAACTAGACGAAGGTGAAGATGATAATGTGAAGGGTTGACACGTGGGAATGTTGGGTCCTACTGCCGAAAAATGATTCAAAGTAGTTTTGATCTTGAAAGAGATGCAAAGGTGGTGTTGTTGATTGAGTCCCCCTTGATACTGAAATGATGGGTGCCTTAGGTAAGTTTAATGTACGGCCTACAAGTCAGAGTCTCTGTGCAGGGATTTTCAGACTTTCGATTTGAGTGATTTTTTGTTTGTAGTACTACTGGGTCCCTAAAAAATTTGGGAAATCTTGGTAACTAGGCATAAGAATCAAACTTTATAGTTAGTTGGCCCGGTTCAGAAAGTATATAACATAGTAGCATCTTGAGCCTAAAAGGCTTGATTTTGGGTTCAAAAACCGAGCCTCAGAGGCTCGGTTTTTATGTTTTGAGGCACCCTCACGTGGAAAGTTTCCCATGTGGAAATCGAGTCTTATAGACTCGGTTTTTATATCGAGCCTTAAAAGCTCGATTTCAATGCCTTAATATGCCACGTAGACGCCACGTAGATCTCGAGCCTTAGAGACTCGGTTTGCTAAAAGCGAAACTGAGTCTCAGAAACTCGATTTTTGAATTGTGATCAAAATGTGACACGTGGTCTAGGTCCCTAAAGATTCAGCTTTGACTTGTCTCTCAGGTCCTTCACGTGTTCTGCTTGAGCTTTCACTTCACATGTTCACTCCCTCTCTGTCATACATGTTCACTTTCACTTTCATTGATCTTTCACTTTCACTGAAGCTTTCACTTTCACAGCAGCTTCACTAAGTCTTCCCTCTCTCACTCTCATACAATCCCAGCACATCCTCATGTCAGGTAAGGGTCTCACTCTCTAGTTAGTTGTTGGTTGTTTGTTGCTTGGTTTTGATATTTTGTCTTTAATTTTTTTTTTTGCTTGAGTATGAAATTATAATCATTGATTTGGTGATGTAATTGCTTCATTTTGGTTTTGCCATAAAAACTTTTTAGCTCCATTATGTACTGGTAATCTCCCATAAGAATGTTGTTGTAGTAGAAATATCAAATGTTGCCATGAGTAATGAAATGGGATTGATCTACTAAATATATCAAATGTTGCTCCAAAAAATAAGAGCTGCCCCTTGCAAAAAAGTATTAAATAACTACTTAAACGTTGGGTTCTAAAAAATAATTGTTACAAATTTACACTCATCAATTATCATCTAGTAAGGGGGACAACTTTGGCAGTGAAACAAGAATGTTGATTTTATCTTATAGAGATTAGGGGTTTTATTGTGGAAATTTTTTTAGTATGTTAATATAATGAATGTACCTCAAAATTGCACAGTCAGATCATTACTTGGCCTTGTATTAGACTTTCTTTTTGAGAGAAAATGAAATTAATCTTTCTTTGGTATTGGAGGTAATGGATGGCTTCCTTTGTGAGTGATGAGAGAGGCTGCTTTCTATTCGAAAGTGGGAACAAAACTAGAAATGCCTGTGGCATAGAGATAATTCTAGTGGTATTTATTTAATAATGGTTTCATTGATACGCTACATATCCATATAATATCTAAAAGCTGAAGTGTAATATTTATTATTGCTATACTTTTGTTAAGCTATATTAGCGATCGTATCATTATTTTCTTTTCATCATTTTTAATATATATAATTGTAACTTACCAATCATAATAGGATCATCACTTTTTATTACCAATTCAGTCCACTTTGGTCCTTTTAGTCCCTTCAAACCACTTCGGTTCAATTCAGTTCATTTGGTCCAATTAGATCCATTTCAATCCAATTTTGACCACTTCAGTCCATTTAGTCAACTTTGGTCCATTTTGGTCCACTTCCGTCCATTCAGTTCACTTTGGTCATTCGCTCTTTTTTGTCCATTTCGGTCCACTTCGGTCTCTTTAGTCGACTTCAGTCCACTTTGGTCATTTGCTCTTTTTGGTCCATTTCGGTCCCATAGGTACACTTTAGTCCATTCGGTCCAATTTAGTCCATTCGGTCCATTTTGTTCTATTAGGTCTACTTTGGTACATCTAGTCCACTTCGGTCCAATTCAGACCATTTGGTTCAACTTGATCCATTTGGTCTAGTTCAATCCATTTTGTCCACTTTGGTGTATTTATACATATATTACATATACTTATATATATATATATATATATCTATATGTATATATACCACTTTATATATACATTTATATATTTATATATACCACTTTATAAATGTTTATATATTTATATATATATATATATATATCTCTCTCTCTCTCTCTCTCTCTCTCTCTCTCTATATGTATATATGTTTATATATATATATATATACTACTTTATATATATATATATATGCCTACATATATACCACTTTATATATATATATATATATATATTTATATAAATTTATATATTTATATATACCACTTTATATATATATATATATATATATATAAATATATATATATATTTTATTCATGATCCAGGAAGTCTTTTTGCTAGCTTTTAGTGAAGTTATTTGCTTCCTTTTCTCCATAATTTGGAGTAAATTTGAGTTTGTATATCACATCTGGTATATATTTGACTGTATATTAATGCCTTGATTTTGGTATTTAGATGATATGTCTAATTTTGATTGCTCATGATCATATTCATAGTAGTGTTTTTTTTTCTTACATTGGAATGATGATGTTACGTATGACTTGTCATTCATTTGCACATCCTCATGACTTTTGTTGTTATTTTTGTACTTTGAGTAGATAGAAAATGTTTTGTAATTGATGTTAAATGAAAGAGATAAAATATGTCACTAACATATTATACTTGACTCTCTAATAGGTTCACATTCTCTGAAGAATATTGATATAAATGTATACTTTGGTGGACCCCTTGACAATCCTGGAAAGATTGACGGATCTCCATTTAGAGGGCCGGGTATCGAATGCTACTACATGATGATACGTTGTAAGTTGAAGACGTTGAATGATTTGAAGAGGAAAATAATGGACGAATTGAAGTTGAACCGTGCTTGGTATGACATAAAGATTATTTATCGTTACCCACAAGAAGTCCTTCATGAACGGATAAATTACGGGTATATGGCAATCAAAGAAGACAAACATGTAAAGAAGATGTTTAATAGGATCCAGAAAATGCCCCCAAGTAAATGCTGCTGAGTTGTACGTAAGTTTGGAGGCGCTTGCAGAAGTTGATACTGAGACGGGTGCAACAATCAACTACGTCTTTACAATTTACAACCCTAGATGATGGAGGCACTACAATGGGAGGGTATACAATGGGAGAGTATATAATGGGAGAGTATACAATGGGAGGTTATACGCTCCCAACTGAAGATCATGTTGCCAATACTGGTGAAACCCTCCATCCTCAAGAGACACATTTAGAGGAGGAAGACGAAGACGAAGATCATGCAGCGAATGATGGTGAAAATGTTGATGATGTGGACGAGTACGAAGAGAGGATTGACCGAGGCGACTTTGAGAACGATGTGGATGACCATGAAGTCGTTATTGTTGGAAATTTAGACCCCTTAAACCAACCAGATTAACCTAGTTAATTAGCCAAGTGATTAACTTAGTCCAATTATGCAATTCTAGGTTATCACAAGCATACAATCATATCAAAAATATAAAGCAGCGGAATAATAAATAACACAATGATATGATCACCCAGGAAACTACACGGTAAAAACCTAGGGAGGATTTGACCCACCTATCCTCAAGGCAAACCTGAATCCACTATGAAAGAATTGAAGTTCATACAAAAGGACTTACAAGCTTCCCGCTTGACTTCCTAATGCTACCCACCAGTAGAACTTACTGACACGACCACGTGCAAGCTCCGAATCCACGGACTCCTTCTTTCTTGGATTCTCCAATTAGCTACATGCACCCACGCTTGATATTCTTTAAGTTTCAATGGTAGCAACCGAGTTGATCATCAAGATGTTGAAGTAATCTCTATATTGAAAACCCTAAACATTGTGTAAAGGAAAACTCCTCTAGATCTCACAAGAGATTTACACAAAACCGCAATGTATGAGCAACAATACAACTGGAGCAACTCTAAAAATGTGGCTAGGGTTTTTCTTTATATACCTAGGGTAAAAACAGAAAACCCAAAATGTTTAATGAGTTAGGGCTAAGCTGGAATATTCTGCAGAAAAACATTCTGCCCGAGATTCGATCGATCGAGCCTTTCCTTCGATCGATCGAGCTAGGCCGAAATGCACCAATGCATCTGCAGCCACTCGATTCCAACTTTACATGAAAGACCCAACTTTGAGCAAGTCTAAACAAGACTAAATAACCTGTTTTGATTATGGTTTGCCAACAATACAAATTAGAGTTCTAAATACATAAAATCCTAAATCTTTAAAACCTAACAAACTCCCCATTTGGCAATCCGTGACAAAACACAAACTAAAAGCTCAAAATTTACAATTTAAAAAACCCTTTAAAAAAATAATGCTCATAACAACAAATCTAATCTTAACTACTATCCATCAGTTGCAAGTGTAGACAGCAGCTCAATTGAATCAACCTGTATATTTCTTGAAACACTAAACAAAACGCATAAACGCATGTGTGGAAAATACAAGTAAACAAAAATAAATTCATGACTTCACAAAAACACAAAACAAAGACATATATCATGAATAACTCATAAATATAAATCAATGAGCAGTGAACAAGAAACAGAAATAAAAACATAAGTAAACTAACTCTCTCCCTAAGTTAGATACAACAAAAAGTTTTTATTTATATTCTCCCCTTTCAAAATTAATTTCAACTCCCCCTAAACAAGACAAACATGATTCCCATAAATCAATAATTTCTCCCCCTTTTTGTCACGTATTGACAAAGACAACTCATACAAAGAGTAAATAGTCAACATACGCAATAAAGGATAAGAGAAAATAGAGAATCAAGGGGACACAAACCACTTCAACTTTATAGAAAATAGAGACAACTCCCCCTATGAACAACAAAGGTTTAAAAAAAATCGCCCCCTATAAAAATAGGAAAAACAAAACAAGTTTTGGGAAAAACAGTTTAGGGAAAAATAAAGGAGGAGGGGGGTGGGGGGGGGGGGGGGGGAAGACACACAAACCAAAGTTAAAAACTAAGGTGAGGATACACATGAAGAAAAAAATATTCTCTCTTTCAATAAAATGCAGACATGACACTATGTGACCCATAAACAGTTGCATGAGTAGAGAAAATATTTGCACATTGATTATCCATCATATCTCTTAAGAAAAATATTTTCTATAGTTCACACATAAGAAATCGCATATACTAGAATGTACAAAACTCAAAAATTAATCAATCAATTTTTAAATCAAGTTAAGTACCCAATGTAGCAAAGTGTATGCATGTTATGTGTGAAAACAATGAGAGATATGACTGCAAAACTGTAAGATGGATACAAAAACAATGCAATGCATGTGAATCCTAAACACAAATAATGCATGAAAAAAATATTGGTCAAAAACAAAGAAACTGAAAATTTTTCAATTTTGATCGATCGAGAATCGATCGAACATCAATCGAGTCAGGCAAACTCAAACAAAAAATTTTAATCGCAATTTCAATTGATCGAAAAACAGGTTCGATCGATCGAAAGTCTGGAAAAATCAGATTTTTGAAAAACAGAGCATTTTAATGCAGAAACTCCTTAAAGCACATTGTTTTATAAAAAATGCATGAGTATGAGACGAAAAGTTTTTCAAAAACACTTGAATTTAACCCAGATCTTCCAAAATCAAGATTTTCAATCAATTTGTCCTCAAAGTGCAAACATTATACACATTTTACATTAAAATCAAGGAACTTTTAATCTTGGATGGCCACAACAAAATCACACACAATATAATGTACCAAGT
The DNA here is from genome assembly GCA_032727855.1 of Quercus ilex subsp. ballota. Lineage (NCBI taxonomy): Eukaryota > Viridiplantae > Streptophyta > Magnoliopsida > Fagales > Fagaceae > Quercus > Quercus ilex. The sequence goes on along the minus strand of CM064917.1, from coordinate 17,377,776 downwards.
TTAGCAAATAGTAACTTGTATAGTGTGTGCAACTAGCAAAAGCTTGAGATACATGTGAGATGATATGTGAATAGCAATCAATCACAAAGTCTACAAAATTCATCACATAGAATTTAAAAGAGACTATCACATAAAGAGTTACATCATATAACTCCCACATCTCCTAGAACATAAGCTTGCAATCATGTAAGTTTCTTGAATTTTGCCTCATAATATACACATCAATTTTAATTATGTGATTTGGCATCAAGCCTAATAGTACACACCAATTTTAAGCATTAAGCAATTAAACCGAGGCTACACCTTATGTTCTTTTTGTGCATGTGCTACACTTTCTCGAGCACAAAATCTTATGATATGCACTAAGGTGTTCATGATTGGCTAGTGAACAGTGGTGAGAAGGTTATTTATGCATTTTTCAAAAGGATCAAGTCCAACAGTCAAATAACATGTGACTTCAAGATTAAGACAAAGTGATAAACACCATAAACATCTTTCCCACACAACATACACTACAAAGCTTCAACTAATCAAGTGTAATAAATAAGCTCATCAAAGCTAAACAAGGTACATAAACTTGTTATGTAAAGATAATATGGCCAATCCTTGATTATAAATCCAAGATGTGAAATACAAAACACAAAAATCCTTTTGGTTCTAAAAGAAAATTTATGATCAAAAACAAAAAGCACATATTATGCTAAATGAACAATGCAAAAACAATCATGATAGTGCAAAACTAAGTTATAAAGGGTACACAAACAAGAAATATCAATTTCTTAATTAACTTTTGAGTACATGTACAAACTAGTACATACTCACACAAAATCAAAAATAACTTAGCACAAACTATTCAAGTTTCTCCACAATGTCAAGCATATTCTAAATCAAGAGAGAGATATCATAACTCATGTAATCCTCAAAACAAATAAAACAACATACAAAATAAAATATTTTTGTCTTTTGAAAATTTTCAATGTTTTTGGATTTTTTTTTAAAATAAAAAGCAACCTAAAAAACAAAACAACCAAAAACAAAAACAAAACATGTCCACAATTAATTGAAAGAATTAAATCAAGGACAAGTTAGCAACACTCACCTTGGAGAATCTTTTCTCACCCATATAGCACAATTCTTCGGCTTTGTAGGTGAAAATCCATGAGAAGTGGAGTGTATTTGAGGGACTACACCAATCTTCTGAGAAAGACTAAAATCCTACAAATTCCTTTCACAAGCCAACAAGCTCAAATTTTTCAAAAGCATATGAAATAATTTATTTGGACTTATGGCAGGAGAAATATCATCACATATCCTAGATTGAAATACAGAATGCTTAAATTTCAACTTATGACAATTAGGACGAATGTGACCGGAGACACCACAAAAATGACAAGCAGGAACAAATTTAGGAACATCAGTATTCCTAACAACAAGTCTAGTCTCAGATTTTGGTTTTTGCCTCAACAAAAAACAATTTGGTCTAATATGACCAACAACACCACAAAGGTGACAAGTAGGCACAAAAACAGATTTATTATGCTCTCTAACAGTAGGTTTAGACTTTGGTCTAGAAATTTCAGCGTTAACATCAGAACCTTTATCTTTGTCTAACCTAGCAAAATAAGCCTTCTCTTTATTATTCCTCTTGAAAGGAGGGATATAAACTTTTTCAGTTTTAGGCTTAAGAGAAACAGAAACACTTCTGTTATCAACAGCAGGCTTGGTACTAGTCAAATTTTCAATTTTAACTTTAGATTCAACTAACTCTTATTCCAAGGTTTTCATCTTCTCATCTTGAGAGGAAATTTGATTTCTCAAAAATTCATTCTTTTTATTAGATTCATCTAATCTCACAATCAAATCCTGTTTTTCAAGATTAGCCAATTTTAACTCTTCTTTAAATTTCTTAGAAATTTTCAAAGACTTAGATAATTCCTTACGAAGAGTTTCAAAAGCATCAAAAAAATCAAAAGAAACAATAGTGTCCTTTTTATTTAAAGCATCACAAACATGAGCAGAAAGACACTTCAAATTATCCATGATAACAGGGGTCAAGGATCAGCTCAGAGATCAAAAGATCTACAACAAAAGAGCTACCCACTTTGATACCACTTGTTGGAAATTTAGACCCCTTAAACCAACCAGATTAACCTAGTTAATTAGCCAAGTTATTAACTTAGTCCAATTATGCAATTCTAGGTTATCACAAGCATACAATCATATCAAAAATATAAAGTAGCGGAATAATAAATAACACAATGATATGATCACCCAGAAAATCACACGGTAAAAACCTGGGGAGGATTTGACCCACCTATCCTCAAGGCAAACCTGAATCCACTATGAAAGAATCGAAGTTCATACAAAAGGACTTACAAGCTCCCCGCTTGACTTCCTAATGCTACCCACCAGTATAACTTACTGACACGACCACGTACAAACTCCGAATCCACGGACTCCTTCTTTCTTGGATTCTCCAATCAGCTACAAGCACCCACGCTTGATATTCTTTAAACTTCAATGGTAGCAACCGAGTTGATCATCAAGATGTTGAAGTAATCTCTATCTTGAAAACCCTAAACTTTGTGTAAAGGAAAGCTCCTCTAGATCTCACAAAAGATTTACACAAAACCGCAATATATGAGCAACAATACAACTGGAGCAACTCTAAAAACGTGGCTAGGGTTTTTCTTTATATACCTAGGGTAAAAAACAGAAAATCCAAAACGTTTAATGAGTTAGGGCTGAGCTGGAATATTCTGCAGAAAAACATTTTGCCCGAGATTCGATCGATCGAGCCTTTCCTTCGATCGATCGAGCCAGGCCGCAATGCACCAATGCATCTGCAGCCACTCGATTCCAACTTTACATGAAAGACCCAACTTTGAGCAAGTCTAAACAAGACTAAATAACCTGTTTTGATCATGGTTTACCAACAATACAAATTAGAGTTCTAAATATATAAAATCCTAAATCTTTAGAACCTAACAGTTATCATTTTTGAAGAGGAAAATATGGAGAACCATGATAAAGGTGATGCAGACGATGATATTGGCGTCCAGCATGATACAAATACGACCACTGCCTACGCACCGCCTAGCGAGTCATTTTACGCAAATACTTGGGAAAATATGGTTGATCCTTCAGCTTTTCAGATACCATTTGTTTCTACTTGGGAAGATGGGATGCATTTTAGTAAAGGGTTGACTTTTGCAAATAAAGAGGCGGTGAAGCGTGCATTGATAATATACGCAGCAAGTGATAACAGAAATTTTGTTATCCGGAGGTCGACCATAACTAAATTGTGCGCTGCATGCACTAACACCAACTGTAAGTGGTACGTTGGGGCATTCAAGAAGGCTAAACTTAATGGTCTGTGGATGGTCACATCTTATGTGGGTCCACATAGTTGTATACCCTTTGGTCGATGAAGAGACGGGAAAATGATGGATTCTAATTTTGTTGCATCAAAAATTGTGGGAAAATTACGACAAAAGCACACTGCTCGTATTGATGAGCTTTGGGAGATCATACATACTAAGTATAAGCATGAACTTTCTTACTATAAGGTATGAGACGCAAAACAAAAGGCAATTGCTAAGATATATGGGGTTTAGGAGGAGTCTTACCAAAGGTTGCGAAAGTTGTTGTTGGCATACTTGGATCAGGATTCAGGTACCCAATACAGCTATTACACCATACCTAGGGGCATAGATGGTACTACGTTACGGCGCTATGTATTTTAGGCATTCGCTCCATGCATTGCTGCATTCAGATATTGCAGGCCGGTGATCAGTATTGATGGGACTCATTTGTATGGTAAATATCAAGGGGTGTTGATGATTGCAATGGCAACCGATGCTAACCAAAAGGTTTTGCTGCTCGCCTTTGCTGTTGTGGACAAGGACGATTTTGCACAAAATTATTTTCTTGTCAGCATTATTTAAGAAATTGTTCACTCTCTTTTCTGCATAAATTATTTTCTGTTTACTGTTTAAAAAATTGTTCACTGTTTTCTCATAAAACACCTAGTGAAATCGTGTTTTCTAAACCAACAACATCAGTATTTTGCAGAAAATGAATAGCCTAGTATACTTTAAATCATATAGCAGGTAGTGGATTCCATCTACTCATACCCAGCACTGGTAATAAATTAGTTTTGCAATCTAATTGTGATAGCTACTGCTACAGTTTAATGTTATAAATTATGGGGAAACAGTGACCTTTTTTTCTAGTAATAATATCTCTCTATTCCCCCCCCCCCCCCCCCCCCCCAAAAAAACTACAAATACTACCCTTTAAACAAAATAATGCATATCAAATAAAATCAATCTAAGCCATCATACATAGTTAATAGAAGCATTCAAATTTTATATTTGATAATTAAAATCATAATTTTGTTATCACATAACCAAAAAAAAAAAAAAAAATTGATTATAGATTATACCTTAGCACTTTGCCGAACACTTTAAGGATATGGGATTGCCTCTATTCTCTTCTCATGCAATGAATAACTATTACAGCCTACTGGTTTCTGTTATTCAAGAAGAGGTGTGAGTTGGAGGTGTATTGTCGATGGCATGGAGTTTGTCCATTATTCATATGGTTACATATTTAAAAAAAACACAAAAACCGTTTAAGTGCAATAACTGCGCCAATGCTAAAAAACAATTTATGCATAAAACAATGAACAATTTTTATGAGAAAACAGTGAACAGTTTTAATTAATGCAAAAAACAAATTTTATGAATGCTGTAAGCAGCTTCGAATATACAGTAAACATGATGTGTAGAGAGCAAATTTTATTAACGTAGAAACAGATTTTATCAATGCAGAAAAACAAATTCGATTATTGTGAAATTTAAACATGAAAAAGTATTCAGATTTGGCTTTTAAATTTAGAAAACACGATTTCACTAGGTGTTTTATGAGAAAACAGTAAACAATTTTTTAAATAGTGAATAGAAAATAATATACGCATAAAAGAGAGTGAACAATTTTTTAAATAATGCTGAACAGAAAAAAATTTTATGCAGAATACTAGAAATAGTTTATGCAGAAAATAGAGAACAATTTTCATGAGAAAACAGTGAACAGTTTTACTTAATGCAGAAAACAGTTTTACTTGATGAACAGTTCTACATTCAACTAATTCGAACTTTTTTACAAATTCGAATTTTTCGAGGCATTTACCGTTAGGTGATTTATACGAATCATTCATTTTTCTTTCATAGAATTTGTCAATTATACATATGGTTACATATTTAAAAAAACACGAAAACCATTTAAGTGCAATAACTGTGCCAATGCTAAAAACAGTTTATGCAGAAAACAGTGAACAATTTTTATGAGAAAACAATGAACAATTTTAATTAATGCAAAAAACAGATTTTATGAATGCGGTAAGCAGCTTCGAATATATAGTAAACATGATGTGTAGAGAGCAAATTTTATTAACGTAGAAATAGATTTTATCAATGCAGAAAAACAAATTTGATTATTGTGAAATTTAAACATGAAAAAACATTCAGATTTGGCTTTTAAATTTAGAAAACAAAATTTCACTAGGTGTTTTATGAGAAAACAACGAACAATTTTTTTAATAGTGAACAGAAAATAATATACGCATAAAAGAGAGTGAACAATTTTTTTAAATAATGCTGAACAGAAAATAATTTTATGCAGAATACTAGAAATAGTTTATGCAGAAAATAGAGAACAATTTTCATGAGAAAACAGTGAACAGTTTTACTTAATGCAGAAAACAGTTTTACTTGATGAACAGTTCTACATTCAACTAATTTGAACTTTTTTACAAATTCGAATTTTTCGAGGCATTTACCGTTAGGTGATTTATACGAATCATTCATTTTTCTTTCATAGAGTTTGTCAATTATACATATGGTTACATATTTAAAAAAACATGAAAACCATTTAAGTGCAATAACTGTGCCAATGCTAAAAACAGTTTATGCAGAAAACAGTGAACAATTTTTATGAGAAAACAATGAACAATTTTAATTAATGCAAAAAACAGATTTTATGAATGCGGTAAGCAGCTTCGAATATATAGTAAACATGATGTGTAGAGAGAAAATTTTATTAACGTAGAAACAGATTTTATCAATGCAGAAAAACAAATTTGATTATTGTGAAATTTAAACATGAAAAAACATTCAGATTTGGCTTTTAAATTTAGAAAACAAAATTTCACTAGGTGTTTTATGAGAAAACAACGAACAATTTTTTTAATAGTGAACAGAAAATAATATACGCATAAAAGAGAGTGAACAATTTTTTAAATAATGCTGAACAGAAAATAATTTTATACAGAAGGCTAGAAATAGTTTATGCAGAAAACAGTGAACAATTTTTATGAGAAAACAGTGAACAGTTTTAATTAATGCAAAAAATAGATTTTATGAATGCAGTAAGTAGATTTGAATATACAGTAAATATGATGTGCAGAGAGCAAATTTTATTAATGTAGAAACAGATTTTATCAATGCAGAAAAATATATTCGATTATTGTGAAATTCAAACATGAAAAAGCATTTAGATTTGGCGTTTAAATTTAGAAAACACGATTTCACTAGGTGTTTTATGAGAAAACAGTGAACAATTTTTTAAACAGTAAACAGAAAATAATTTATGCAGAAAAGAGAGTGAACAATTTTTTAAATAATACTGACAAGAAAATAATTTTATACAAAATCGTAGAAATAGTTTATATAGAAAACAGTGAACAATTTTAATTAATGTAGAAATTAAATTCATATTTTAAAATTAAAATCTCTATATTTTACAATGCTTCTGTTTAAATAAATAAAAACATGAAAAAACCACTTATTTTTATCTTTATGTTTATTTGTCGATTATCCCCAAACAAATAAAAAACAAAAAACAAAAAACAAAAAATTTACACGGTACTCGAGTTTGGTAAACTCGAGTACTGTGTAAATTTTTTTATCTGTATTTTATTTATAAAACGTACTCGAGCTTGGTATACTCGAGTATTGTGTTGCATGGAACTCGAGTTTACCAAGCTCAAGTACCACATAATTTTTTTTTTTTAATTGCAGAAATTCCAGCTCAACAATGCCACGGTGGAGAATTGATAAGGAACTCGAGTTCTAGAAAAAGTGATAGTTTCCTATTTATTTCCGAAACAGTGTTTTTTTGCTAAAATTTTCAAAAATAAGTGGTATTTGGCCATTTTGGCCTTTATTTCAAGTAATCTTCCGGCCCCAGTAATCTTTTATGATAATAAGATACCTAAAACAATAAATATTACTAATAGAACTTTCAACTTCCATTTTATAGTCCTTTCAATTTCCATTCCATATATAGAGAGCTTTCCTTAAAATTTAGGTATTGCGTTTCAATTCTGATGGAAACATTGCTTAGGAGAAATTTATAAAGATTGAATACTTTAAAGGTGAGAAATTTAACCAAGGAAAAGTTAATGGATACCTTAAGAGTATCAGTTTAGAAAATATTTTTAGAAAATTTAATGAGAAAAGAAAAAGGTAATAAAAAATTTTAATAGTTTTTTTGTATTTTTCATAAAATTGGTTTCAATATTTTCTTAAAATAGTCAATTAATAAATACCCTAATAACATTTTTTTAACCGAACCTTTTAACTAAAACCAAACCCAAGACAAGAGGTAGAAACTGAAGTGATGGAAACCAAAGCGATTGAAACTCAAATGGACATTCACTTGTCAGTTGTCAGTTGTCACCCAAGGTTGTTCTGGTTGGGCCACTCTGCTGAGAACCCATGTTTCATTCTTTCATCTTCCCCGTCCTTTATATTTTACTTGTTCATGGTAGAGATGGGCTGGACCCTTAGTGATCTTCTTGGGCCTAAAGTATTATTTAGCTTGAAAAGAAATGTAAGATTTTTTTTTTTTTAATTCAATAGCTAGAAATTAGTATCAGTTGAATTACAAAATTCTAAGTAGATTGCAAAGTAAAAAACTTGGAAAACCCAATTATATTTTTCAGCCATTAATGCTACACTCTATATGAGAAAGGAATATCACACAATATCTTGCAGAAGGTTGACAAAAACATGGTACATGTTCGTGAAAATTGCATTGCCATATTTTAGTTTGAATTTGGAGAAAGGAATTCAATTTCACCTGTTAAAAGGTACAGAAATCACACTCCTAATGGATTATTTTTCTTTCTGCTTCACCTTCTACCCACTTTCTTTCAATAAATTGTAACTTGCACAAAGTTAAAGCTTCGAGTAATATCTAATACCCACTTGAGAGATGACACAAGAAAGTGTACCATTGTTTAATTTGTAGGCACCTCTTAAGATTTCGTTTAATGTAACTATCTGGTTAGTGGTTGTATCAAGTCAGGTTGAACAAGTCAATCTCATTTATAGCTAACTAGTAATACTGAATGAGTTTGAAATTTTTTTTAGTCAATGGTCAGGTTCGGGTTACACTTGGTGTAACTCTAAGTAATGTTACAATACTCAATAACTTGTTATAGAATTCATATTTTGAAAATCACACCGTTAAATCACATTTTTTTTTTTATATATTCTTAACATTCATGCTAATTTTCATATCAATTGGGTTTTATTTATTATTTAATCTATAAACTCATCTTTTATACATTATTTTAAACTACAAAAACTTGAATTTAAACAATTAATTGATGACATGGCTTTTAATCTTTAATCATCTTGAAATTTTGCAAGCATGAAGAATATATAAAGATAATGTAATCTAAGAGTAGATTGGAAAAATTCACATCTAATTAAAAAGAATTGAGTGGAATAATATTGATTAGAGTTAGACCATATGTAACTTGAACTCAACTCCCATATATATATATATATAACGCATATAGTGTGTGTATATATATGTATTATATATATTTTTATAAGTATATTATATTTATTTATTGCTTATACACAAAAGAAAGTTTGTAATTTTCATTTATCATATGATATTTTCTTACATAAATAAAAATATTTATATCAAGTGAGTCAATCTTTGCACCAAAGAGAGAGAGAGAGAGAGCAAGTCTTGACATGTTTAAAAATATAAAAGTCAATTTAATAAAAATAAAACACAATTAAATTATGTATGGTATACATTGAATACACTTTGATATATATATATATATATTGAGAAACAAACACAAACACACACAAGAGATAAGGAAATGAGTTCTAACACAAAGACTCACCAAAAACTCCACTCAAAAGTCATGGTAAATACACTTTGATTTAATGAGCCATGTATGATATAGGATTAATTAGAGGGAACAAAAATGCATTAGACAACTATATAAATGCATTATATGTTTTTAGTAAAAATATGGAGGGGCATTATTTAAATTTCATGTCCAAATCATATATATATTTTTCCAAAAATACAAGAGGGGTGAAGAATTTTTGAAAAGTGAAGGAGGCGGCCATGCCCCCACCCCCTCAGCCCTCCTCCCTCTGCCTCTGGTAATACATATACAGTGTTTAATATGGAGTATGGACACTCTTACACGAATGCCAAACTAGTGTTGTTTGTTTCATAACCAGATTGACAACCCTGGCACTAGGGTGTTTTATAAATACTAATGGATGTGAATTCTACCATTGGCCAAGTTCTTAGTGACATTTCCTACTTCACAAGAGTTCCCAGGAAAGACTTCATTCATTATCATTTGCACCTGGAGCAATGGAATGCACTAGCAGCTTAGAATATAATTATTCTTGTTTGTAGAGTTCTCAAAAAATACATCACATCCATGAGATCACATTAGAGAGGGTAATACATTGTTCATAATATGCACATTTGTGTACAAGCTTTTCACTAGGAGTATAAAACTATAAATTGCAGCCCCACATAATTGTGAACCTTTTTGTCTTGGAGGAGAGAGAGAGAGAGAGAGAGAGAGAGAGAGAGAGAGGGGGGGGGGGGGGGGAGGAGGTGTGGATTATACCAATTTTAAGAGTTGGATTTAAAATTCTCCTGCAAAAACTTGTAAAGCTCCTCAGCAACCATAGCAGGATACTCCTCTTGTGGAAGAAGAGCACCTGGAACCTCAACAAACTTGCTCACTCCTTTGGCTCCCTTTAAAGCTTCCATCTCCGCTTTTGACCTTTTTGGAGATCCTTTGGCGGACACAACCAGCACAGGTGTCTTTCCCTCCAAATTTGCAAAGAGTTCAAGAAACTCCTCCCGAGATTGGACAGGGTCAAGTACACCAGTTAAGAAAGCAGCAGGCAAATAACGAGCACCCTTCCGTTTTGTTAGTGCATATCTGCTTTCAATGATGCCTGGAGTAACATTGTCAGGATTGGCATAAACATGGGATTTGTACTGGGATTCAATCGCCTTTTCATTGCTGACAAGCATGTTATACATCATCCATCCCACAGCAGGAGTCCTTAAGGTGCCCCTAAGCAACCCGTACCTGGTAAGTGAATAAGAAAGCGAGTTAAAAAAAGAAGGAAAAGAAGAGAGAGACCAAGTAGGTCACATTTTAATTAACAAAACAAATTAGATTTTCAAAATTTTTGTTTTGGTTTAAGAAATTAACGTAAAATATTCCAAGGATTCAACATCATTTGGTGGATAACATTCAGAACACTCACTACTATCTCCAAGTGATAGGACAAAAACACAGACAAATGAGGCTGTACAACCTAGCACCAAATCCATTACCATAAATAGATTCAACAGCATTTGGTGGATAATATTCACACTACTATCAACAAGTGATGGAACAAAAAACACCTAGGAAGCATGGGTGCGGATTCGGGTTCATGTGTGGATTCGGGTTCGGGTGTGGGTGTGAGTGCAGTGCGGCTACTCGGTCATTTTTGAAAAAGTAGGAAGCAGATGCAGCGGGATACGTTTATTAATAAAATATTAAATATATTTTAATTTTAATTTTCTATACATTCCTAAACATATTTTTTCAAATTATGATAAACATATACCAATTTTAGAGTAATAGTAGATAATAAAGTGAATACATAACAATAGAGAAATATTATATCCACAACATTTTCACAACATATTTAGAGTGACAGATCATTATGAGTTGATATTGAAGGGCAAAAAATTAATTTCAGTAGTAGTTTCAAATTAGAACAAATAAAAACCTTTAACTTATAATTTGTTGTGAAAATATTGTAAACAATTGCTTCTCCTAGTAATAATACCTCTTTTTTTAGTATAAATAAACATTAATATATATTATATACCATTGTACGAACTAAATAGTCTGACAATTGCTTAGATATATTTTTTTAAATGTTTCTTTGTCATTTTCAAAGCTAATAAAGTGTGGTCTCAGTCAAAGACTAATAAAAGTTGAAACTTAAGAAGAGTACTCTAGAAGTCAAAAACATAAATTAAAGGAGGAAAAGACCGGTGCAAAACAAAGAAACGGAGAAGAAGAAGATGAAATGGAGAGAAGAAGAAGAAGAATGGCAGTTGGCAACATGTTGGCAACCTGGGTTTGTAGGTTTTTTTTATTTATTTATTTAAAAAAAGACCTATTTCGGCCCGTTTTGGCCTGTTTCGGCCCGAATTGGCCTGAATCGAAGGAAAAAAAAAGGACACGCACGGACGAGCGTGCAGCTGCGTCGATGGCCACACAGCGTGTCGGGTGCAGGTGCAGTGCCCCTGGAGCCGCACCCGTGCTTCCTAGAAAAACACACAAACTTTACTGCAAAATCTAGCACTAAATCCTTTACTATCAATATTATGACTATGAGGAGGATCCACATATCTCAAGTTTTGCACTAAAAGAGATAGAATGACAGAGAGGCAGACAAGCAACTAAAATAGGGTGAGTTTTCCAGCAAATGTGTGGTTCTTCACTTCTGCTTTGTCTATTCAGTGTTAGAAAATAAAATGGTACTTCTAAACAATCTATCAATTCTCATCATATTGGAGATATCGAGGTTAAGCATACCTTGTTTCCATGCTGGAATCTCGACCAAACACAATAGGAAGGGGACCAGCCCAAGTGGGTGCCACAGCAGCTATGGCCACAGGTTTCACCAAACCCTTTTTAGCAGCACGGACTGTAATTGTCACTGCATGCCCTCCTCCAAAGACCACCAAATTGTTCTCTAGTTTAATAACAGAAAATTATTAGCAAAAGAAACTCCAGATGATCAAACAAATAATTTCCTGGGAATATTCAAAGAGGCAAGAAAATCCTTGAGATGCAGAACAAAATTAAACAATATGTAAGGAAAATAAGTTCCCTGGAATGACCCCTCCCCCCCCCCCCCCCCCCCCCCCCACCTCCTTTGGTGGTAAGGGAGGAAGAAGCATGATACCATTTACAAAAGGAAAGTTCTGATAAGGCTAATATAATATACACGTGCTAGAACTAGAGCACAATGAATTCGTTACAAAGATAAAATGACAGACCAAGGAAAAACAACCAAAATGCATCGTTTCATCACTGTAAGAGACCAGCCAAAGCCAACCATCCCAACAGATACAAAATCATCTCCATTTGGAGCTAGGAAAGATCAGCCTAAGCCAATGCTGCGATCATTCAACACTGTTGGCAAAGGTGTTATCAAATAGATTGAAGCTGGATATGTCAGGCAACATAATTTCTGAAAACTCAAAATGCATATGCTTGGAGGTGGGGTGGGGTGGGGGGGAATATTAGATTAGGCAGTTATTGCAAATTAATGCTTCGATAGTCGACTTAAAATTCATATTCTAGGACTGCCATGTAACCTGGATATTGAAAAGGCTTACGGCCATCTTAATTGGGAGTATTTAATCTATTTGCTGGGAAGAATGGGATTTGGTGACCGATGCAGGCGTTAAATTCACTCCTTTACAACCACAGTTTGTTTCTTAATTCAGGTTAAAGGCCCATCAGGTTTCTTCACCAGTTACAGGGGATTAAGGCAATGTTACCTTCTATTTTTGTTGGGGAGGTATTAAGTAGAATACTGATGAGAACCATGGAAAAAGAGAGGGAAGGGGTGGGGGGGGGGGGGGGGGGGGGGGGGGGTGGTGGTGGGGGTGGTTTGGTTTCCATCAGTCTTTTGAGTTGGGAATGGCTCTAATGACAGCTTGGTGGTTTCCCATCTTCTTTTTGCAGATAACACAACATTATTATGTGACAGCTTGGTGCTTTCCCTTAGAAGTCTGGGACAACTCCTTTATATCAGTTTGTATTACTAAACTTCGAAGTTATGTCAAGCCCAAAAGTCCATTTGGGCAAGAGAGATTGTTCCCGTAGGACACGTTGGGTTAATTGATGAATTGGCTGGTCACTTTTGTTGCAAAGTTGGTAACTAACTTGCCATGAATCACTTAGGCATGCCCTTAGGATCGTCATTCAAGGCAAGAACAATATGTAATTTAATTCTACAGATTATTATATTTTGATAAGTAAAATGGAGTGTAGATTATTGGGATGGAAGAGACTGTCAAGAACGGATTGCTGGCTCTCTTAAAAAGTATCTTATCCTGTGGACCAACTTATTGCTTTTTGTTATTCGCCATTCCTACATTTGTGGCTAACAGATTAGAGAGATTTCAAAGGAATTTTTTTGTGGGGTGATTTGAGTGATGAATTCAAATTCCATCATGTAGAATGAAATATGATATGTTCTCCCAAACATGGAGGATTTGAGAGTGTGCAAACTGGATGCTTTCAATCAATCTTTGTTGTGTTGGGGAAGAATTAAATCATTTAGGGAGATGAATGGTTGATTTGAAAGATAGGAAAATTCGGGTCAATGGATATCAAGGGTGATCACAAGTACGCATGATGTGGCTTCTACACTCGTATTAGGGCTGGTTGGGATAGTTTTGTAAGTTATGTTCAGTTTGAGATTGGGGTTGGCTTGAGGTTTTGGCATAACCTATGATGTGGGAACCAATCATTGAAAGAGCTTTACATGAAATTATATGCACTTGCAATTTAACAAGCATCTCAGTTACTCAGGTAATCAGAATGAATGGGGTTCTTGCTCTTGGAATATCAGGTTTATTTGTGCTTATCATGATTTGGAGTTGGAATCAGTAGACATTGTGTTTTTTTTTTGACAAGTAAGAAAGAAGTATATTCAAGAAACTACCTCATGAAAACAACATAAGGCAGGCATAGGATACAGGGGAGGAAACAAACAGAGAAACAACAAAACAGACAACAACCAACAAAAACTAAGAACAAAGAAGAGAACTGAGGAACAAAGGGAGAGAGTCACTAGAGGTGAGTCTCCAAGCCCTAGACCAATCAAATAGAGAGCCACTAAAGAAAGCTAGCAACTGGTCATCGGTTTTATCCTTGTCTTCAAAAGTTCGTCAGTTTCGCTCCCTCCAGATACACCACATTAGACAAAGAGGAACTAAATTCCAAATGCTAGAGGAGTGCTTTCCCAACCAATTCCACCACCCAAAAAGCGTATCTGCAACTGATCTTGGCATAACCCAAGAGATCCCAAAAGATCTGAAAACCAAGCTCCACAGTTGATGAGCTTTGACACAATGGAGAAGCAAATGATTCACCGTCTCCCCGCTACATCGACACATAATGCACCAGTCAACAAAATCAAAGCCTCTACCCCGCAAATTGTCCCCTATACGGATCTTCTCCCAAACTGCAGTCCAAACAAAGAAAGAGACGCGCGGAGGGGCCTTAACCTTCTAAATACCTTTCCAAGGAAAGATAATAGGCGAGGGACTCCGAAGCTTATCATAGAAAGAGCGGATGTTAAAATCCCCCTTCTTCGACAACTTCCACCTCATACGGTCTCCGTGCTCTGATTTAGGTAAATTAGAGCCCAAGGTTCGAAAGAAAGCCTCCACCTCACCTGACTCCCAATCATTTGGGTCCCTGAGTAATCGAACATTCCAGCTTCTCCTATCCGCAGACCCTAACCTTTCCAGAGAAGAGGCCACAGATGCCTCTCTATAATAAGCAATCCCATACACAGCCGGGAAGGAAATATAGAGTGGTGATTCCCCACACCACTGATCTGTCCAAAATTTCACTCTATCCCCCACCCCTACCTCAAACTGAATGAATTTTCTAAACACTGATGCTTCTCCATAAGCCACACCCGTGGACACCCCTACCCAACTTGGAAGACCAACCCCCCCACTCTTCCCCAAACTTCAGAGCTACAACCCTCCTCCAAAGACGATTCTCTTCAACCCCAAACCGCCACAACCATTTTCCTAGGAGAGCCTGGTTAAAAGTAGTAATCTTCCTTACTCCCAAACCTCTGTTCGCCTTAGAAGCACACACCTTATTCCACCCCACCAAATGAGCTTTTGAATCCCCCCACAAGAAATCCCTTTGCATCTTCTCAATCTTATTAGCCACATGCGAGGGGATGGTAAAGAGAGATAGATAATAGGTAGGAAGGCTAGCAAGAGTACTCTTAAGCAACGTCAGTCTTCCACCTTTTGACAGATACAACTTCTTCCACCCAGCCAACTTCCGCTTAATTTTCTCCAATATAGGGTTCCATATAGAGGGGGACTTATGAGAAGCCCCCAGCGGCATACCGAGGTAGGTCATAGGCAATGTCCCAATCCTACAACCTAGAATCTCAGCCAATGCTTGCAAATTATAAACCTCCCCAATTGGAACCATCTCACTCTTCGAGACATTAACCTTCAAACCTGTCACTGCCTGAAAACAGAGGAGAAGCATTCGGACATAAAGGATCTGCTCCACTTCCGCATCACAGAACAAAATAGTATCATCCGCAAACAAAAGATGCGAAACACATTCCCCTTCCCCCCTTCTACCATTAGCCTTGAAACCCCTGATTAGGCCGGCGCCTTCAATTCTCTTCAACATCCTACTTAAAACCTCCATAATGACCAGAAACAGCATAGGAGATAAAGGATCCCCTTATCTCAGACCCCTCGTGCTCCTAAAAAAATCCGCTGGAGCCCCATTAACCAAAATAGAGAACTGAACAGTAGAGATGCAAGTGCGAATCCATCTACACCACTTCTCCCTAAAGCCCATTCTCTTCAATAGATCTAGTAGAGCCTCCCAATTCACATGATCATAAGTTTTCTCAATGTCTAGCTTACAAATGACCCCCGAAATCTTACTCTTCACTCGACTATCAACACACTCATTAGCAATGAGGACAGAGTCAAGAATCTGTCTACCTCCCACAAAACTATTCTGAGTCTCAGAGATTAGTTGATCTAGAACCAGCTTCAAACGGTTCACCAAAACCTTAGACAAAATCTTGTACAAACTCCCCACCAAGCTAATAGGCCTGAAATCTCGAATATTGGAAGCATCATTCTTCTTAGGAATTAAGGCTATGAAAGTAGCGTTTAAAGACTTCTCAAACTTAGTGTGAAGATAGAATTCTTCAAAAACTGCAAGAATGTCTCTTTCCACCACTCGCCAACAATGGTGAAAGAAGGCTAGAGTGAAACCGTCTGGACCTGGGGCTTTATCCCCAGCCAACTCCTTGACAGCAATAAGAATCTCCTCCTTCTCAAACCTCCTCTCAATCCAGGCCCTCTCCAACCCGTCTATCTGATCAAACTCCAAGCCTTCCGCAAAAGGCCTCCACTCTTCTGACTCCTGATACAAATTTTTATAAAATTGTACCACTTGAGCCACCACCTCAGACTCCTCCTCATATATCACCCCATCTACCTCCAAAATGCTCAGATGGTTAAACCTTCTATGGGAATTGGCCACCATTATGTTTAATACTCTGTACTCCAACATTCCAAGTGGAGCATGAGATGGAGGCTGCATGGTAATGTGTTTGATGTCCATTTTTATTTAGAGGATTTAGGAGGCTAGTGTGGTGTGTCTTTTCCTTGAAAGACCATTTGGTGCACTAAGGCACCAAGAAAAGTTACATTCTTTGCGTGGATGTCAACATGGGAAAATCTTAACAACTGCAACAAAAACAACAACAACAATCAAGTCTTCATCTCAGGCTTTTGAGGTCAGTTATAGATTCTTAATAGATTAGTTAGGTCAGCCCCATCTATTTTTTTCCTTAAGGGAAAATCTTAATAACTTTGGTAGATTGATGTTGTATGTGTTAGTGAAATTGTGAGTCATATATTGATGCATTGTGATGTGGGCCATGAGTTGTAGTTTTTTGTATTTGCATTGTTTGGGTTTCGTTGGGTAATGTCTAACTCTCTGTTTGGATTTAGGGGGAGGGAGGGGAAGTAGAGAAGAGTAGAGTAGAGTTGGCCCAAAATTAGCCTATTTTCAGCAAACTTTACTCTACTCCCCTCTACTCCTCCTCCCTCCTCCCTCAATCCAAACAGGCCCTAAGAGTGTAGTGGTTCACATTTTGGATGGAGAAATAGTTTTGGTAACTAGAAAGGTCCTTTGTTTGGTATATAGCCACTTTATGTTTAGTGTGGGTAATATGGAGGGAGAGAAACAATCGAACATTTGATGGAATGGGTTTGGAGTGGAGATCTCCATTATTGATATGGAATTTTTATTTTTGTGATTATTGTTTGAATGGTCATGTGTTCTTGGCTCTAATGAGAATCGCATGCATTGTAGAATTTTTAGACTATCTGTTTCATATTGTATCCTCGTACAATGTAAAGAGAACTTCCTGCACACACCCTGTGTACACTAGGATCTCCTCCTTATCAATAAAACTTAAAAAAATACTATAAATCATGATCTTTGTAATATTTACAGTTATAAGGTGTATTATTCAACCTTCTAAGATTAAAAATCTATTGAAAATAGATGCCAAGCTCTTCAGAACCTGAGAAATGTTTTAAGAAAAGTAAAACATCAGGTGATGATTATCTTCAAAACAGCCATACCAACCTGAATCACTAACTGGGCCATTGGGAGCGTTGATTAAGTCAACAAGGAATTTCTCTAGAACATCGGCATTGTATTCTATCTTTGGCCTATCCGAGTATCCCAGACCAGGCCAATCAACAATAGTGGCTCGCCAATTGACTTCACCGACTCGTTCAACAATGTTTCTAGCCACTGATCTCCATTCTTCAACAGTACTAACATCAGAAATGGTTGGCATCATAAGGATATTTTTAGGAGGATCAGGGCTTTCCCGGTTCACATGTTCCTCATAATATATGTTAATATAATTGTCCTTGAATTTCCACTGCCAATTACTAGTCTGAAACAGAAACACATAATTTGTGATACAAACAGATGGGTAGGACTAGTAGAACTCCTATATTTGTTACAAGAAATGGCAAACAAAAGCAACACTGTTAAATAAGTTTCACTAACACAGTGAACATATATTCAAAGATAAATACTTTCATTCCCCAATGGTTTCCACAAATTGTCTAAAACGATAAATTTAAATTCAATCAGCATTATAAACAACTAAATTGGACCCTCATGTATATAATACATTGAGAAAACTAAGAAACAAAGAGAAAACCAATTTCAATTACAGTAAAAGGCATAGCTCGGCCTCACCTTTGATGGGCTAGGAGTCTTATCTCCAACAGAGACCTTGGAGTAATCCAAGGTGGTTGAAGCCTTCACTGTTAAGGGTTTAAGAAAGTAAACACTCTGAGAGCAAAAGGGTTTGTGGGGTTTACAAGGAAGAGTGAGGGAAGGTGATGGTGATGGAGATGTGAAGAATGCTGCAGAAATCGCCATGGGTTGCGCAGAAATGGAGGGAGGTGAAGGGTGTGTGTAACTGTGTCTTGTGTTAGTATTGTAATGTATTGACTGACTCCAATGGCTTGTCTCTCCCAGTTCCCACAGTTCACACGGTCATACAATGTATCTGTGAAAACAAACTGAACCGTCGTCGTTTTTGTCTTCCCACGTAGAAAATATAGGACCACCACTTTTTTGGCCAAAAAAAAAAAAAAAAAAGAATCTAGGAACATGTAATTTTGTGAGTTCCAGACCGCTACAAAAGGTGAAAAAATTTAGAGTCCAGGTGAAAGTGATAAATATAGTAGGCAACATATGATGGTTATCTAGAAACACCTATTTTTGTGTCCTAAACATGGGAAAGCGGTGAGTTTATGCGGAAGTAATACATATAATCTAAAACATATGATAGTTGTAGAAAAGTGTGTGGTTCTAAAATTACTTATTTTTTTCCATAATTTTGATGTGAAAAATTGCGAGTGATGAAGAAAAAATAACAGGTTTATATAAAAGTGATAAGAAATTATTCACAATCTACCATATTATTAGGGCAGAGCCATGTATATTGGTGGGGGGCCAATTTTGAAAATTTCTTCAATATATATATAATTATTTTAATATTTTCAAAATTTAGTCTACAAAAATAAGAGTTGCCCCCTAGATATTTCAATTAATCCAGTGACGCTCTTAAAAAATAAAAAAATAAAAAAAAAATTGGTCTAATAGTAATAGAGACAACTTTATTTTTCATAATTTTATTTTTTATTATAAAATGTGCTCTTATTTTTATTAAATATTTGATAAAGTTTAGCACCATATATGTTTGGATCTATCATTTTTAACCCATTATGTGACGGTTAATAAGTCATTGACTCATTAAAAATAATTTTGTCACTAAAATTACACTTGAAATGTCTCTTTAGTTACCACATAATGGGTTAGAGTAAGATAGTTTCAAATGTGTTTGGAGCATAACTTATTACTCCAAGTTTTGGATCGTTCATATTTTTGAAAATTTCATTAGTTCAATTGAATGATTTTTTACTTACTTTAATATAAAATTTGATAATTTGTATTAAAAATAAAACTTTTTAAGAATTTCACTATGAAAATGGTAAAAATGAATTTTATTTCATGAAAGATCACCATCAAACATAATTTTGATTGAAAATACTAAGTTTTCTTTTTTTTTTTTGGTTGGGTGTGTGTATATATATAACTTATCAAATAAAAATGTGTGTGTATATATAATAAAAAAAGTGTATATGTGTGGGGGGTTGTCTTGATAAATATATTAGTGCCGAAACTTGGACCCTCCAAACAAAAATTTTTGGTTCCGCCCTTGCATATCATAATGGTGGCAAAGTTGTAGCCCTATAACTCCTTGTCTTCCCCAATACCATGATTACCATCACACAAGAAGGTTTTTATTTTTTATTTTTATTATAGGGGCAACTTCACATTGAAGCCAGGGTGGTCCAAGACCACCATGACTTTGAAAAATAATAATTATTATATATAAAATTTTAAAATTTATTATTTTTTTACCCTTAAAAAAAATTTGTGACTATCCTAAATTTTTTAGGTCCAACATAGTTAAACTTTGAACAATATTTAACTCCACTTAATTTTTTTTTATTGGATGTGAATTTTGACAAATCCACACAATTGGATTATATTTTTTTCTTATATTCTCTATGCTTGCAAAATTTCAAAAAGATCAAAGATGAATATCTATATCATCCCCTTTTCCTCTTCCTTGTATGTAAGTGTGTGTTTGTTTCTATAAAAAAATAATAAAATAAAATAAGGTTATGCCATCAATCAAATATTTAAATTTCGAGTTTTTGTTGTATAAAATTATACATGAAAAATAAGTTTATGGACTGAATAGTAAATGACATCCGATTAACATGAAAGTTGACATATGTTTTAAGAATATAAAGAACATGCAATCAACGGTTAGTGTAGAGAGAGAAAGTTCCCGACCTATCACAAGCTGACACGTCACACTACCAAGACCACAAAATACAGCCAATTACAAAGCGCCACATACTGCTGCTAGGTTTTACTGTTGCCATTCAGAAGCCAACAGAAATTTGCCAAGTGTCATGCAAGAACCAATCATGCATCGGCTCGTGCAAGCGATGACACAAGCAGCCTCGCTCGTGCAAGCGATGACACAAGCAGCCTCGCTCGTGCAAGCGATGACACAAGCAGCCTCGCACGTGTAAGCGATGACCCAAGCAACCTCGCACGTGTAAGCGATGACCCAAGCAACCTCGCACGTGTAAGCGATGACATAAGCGGACCAATCAGACTGTGACATGTGTCACCAATTAGACTCCGCCACATGTCGCTCATCCACCCCAAAACTCCTATAAATAGAAGCCTTCCTAAGACATTTAGGAGGACACACACACCAGGCCATCTGAAGCACAAGCAGCATCAGAGAAGATTCAGAAGTCCAAAAGCTCTGCCGGAACCAAGCTCTAAAGCCTCCAAGAACTTCAAGAACTTCAACCTTCGAATACGAAGAACATTCGAAGAGAAATCATCCAAATCATTCGCCTAGATCCAAAAGTTTGCGGGAATCAAGCCTAAAGTGTCCGAAAACATCAACAAACCACAAATCAGTGAAGCTCTACGGATTCAAGCCTCTAAAGCACCGAAGAACTTCCAACATAAACCTTCAAATACGAAGAACATTCGAAGCAGAATCATCAAAACTACCTGCCTAGATCTCAAAGTTCACTGGAATCAAGCTCAAAAGCCTCCAGAAATCTTACAAACCACAAATCAGTGAAGCTCTACGGATTCAAGCCTCTAAAGCCCCGAAGAACTTCCACCACAAATCTTCAAAGACGAAGAACGCACCAAGAACACGAAGAACATCCGAAGAACACGAAGAACAAAGAATTTCTAACAAGCTCATAGCCAGAGATTCATTGTAATTCTGTTTCAAAGGTCTTCGATCCATTCTTCAGCCAAATTGAAGAATATTTGGTGTTCAAATCAAAATCACATTACCATAAATCCAAATCAACAAATCTTTCAAGGAGATCGAATCAGAGGATCACTCTTTTGTAATCACAGAGAATTGTACCACGCATATCATCAATACAAATTCACATTTGTGACACTATTTTACTTGTTTGACTCATTTCGAACGGGAGAAATTTAGTCGTCCACATATTCTGGCACGCCCAGTGGGACCTCTCTGCCTCTCATCTCATTCTCCTTCAAAGAAAGAAATTTTCATCATCTTGCTACCAGCTCAAATGGCCTCTAGCAAGAATATCCAAGCTTCAACAGCTACTTCAACTAAACTTGGTACGGCCACCACCAACAAATGCATTGGTGTAATCAATTGTAGCCAACCCAAAACAAATAATCAACTTCAATCTCAATCAACCAAGAAAGCCAAGGTCCAGACAATCATCTCCTTAGACCCTCTTACAAGAAACAAGGTCATCAACAAGGACATCTCCACCTTGGAACACCTCAAGTATGGGGGCAAATCCCCTTCTTCCTTAACAAGAAGTTGGTCGCATGATTTCTCTCCCATCAAAGGGAATCCAAAAGATGAGATTTCACGTGCTCACTTCAAATCACTTCCTTCTCCATCATCTCGGGAAGTTGTGTCAGTCATGATGACTAACACCACTACCATGGAAGAAAAGATGGTTGAAATGGAACAAAGGGTCGTCCTTCTCACAAAAGCACTTGAAGATAAGGACCTCCAAATTACAACTTTAATGAACAAACTCGAAGTACAAGATCTTGGTGAATCAAGCCATGGTCATAAATTCACATCTGCAAAGGATGACGAAGGGAGAGAAATTGAAAACACTCCCCGACGAGAACAATCTACTTCGGTTGCTTCGTTGTCAGTCCAACAAATACAAGACATGATAACAAGTACCATCCGAGCACAATATGGAGGTTCTTCTACAAGTTCTCTCACATATTCAAAACCCTACACAAAACGCATCAACAACATGAGGATGCCAAATGGGTATCAACCCCCCAAGTTCTTGCAGTTTGATGGCAATGGAAATCCTAAGCAACACATTGCTCACTTTGTAGAAACTTGTGAGAACGCAGGGACTCAAGGAGGCCTCCTTGTAAAGCAATTTGTCCGTTCGCTCAAAGGAAATGCCTTTGATTGGTATACAGACTTAGAACCCGAGTCAATCGACAGTTGGCAACAACTCGAAAGAGAGTTTCTTGACCGATTCTATAGCACGCGTCGTACAGTGAGCATGATGGAGCTTACTAATACCAAGCAATGGAAAGATGAGCCGGTGGTCGATTATATCAATCGATGGCGTTCTTTGAGCTTGGATTGCAAGGATCGACTTTCTGAAATATCTGCTGTAGAGATGTGCATCCAAGGCATGCATTGGGGACTTCTTTACATCCTTCAAGGGATAAAGCCTCGAACATTTGAAGAGTTAGCAACTCGTGCCCACGACATGGAGTTGAGCATTGCTAGCCATGGAAGTACAAAACCTCCCATACCTGAGGAAAGCAGAAAGGAAGTAAGAAAGAATGATAGGAATGCAAAAGTCAACCTTAAAGACCCAATGGTTGTCAACACTGTCGAAGTCAAGGTTCCAAGAAGAGGAGCAAAGGCAAATGAAAAACAGCTTGAAGGATGGCAAAAGAACGAAGTGCGTCGCCTGACTTTTAAGGAACGTGAGCAAAAAGCATATCCGTTCCCCGATGAAGATGTGCCAAACATCTTAGAACAATTATTGCAATTGAAGCTGATTGAATTGCCAGAATGTAGGCGACCAGAAGACATAGGGAAAGTTGATGATCCTAACTACTGCAAATATCATCGCATCCTTGGCCACCCAATCCAAAAATGCTTCGTCTTCAAAGAACAAATCATGAAGCTTGCCAAAGAAAGCAAGATTGATCTAGACTTCAATGAAGTTGTCGGGTCAAACCATGTGACCGTTGCTTATGATGTACTTCCAACTCTCAAGCAGGGGGCAAACACCAACCAAGCGTACAAGTTGATCAACAATGATGATGCAAGGATCGGCCCCATCAATGGGAAGTTCCTTAAACACTTCTACGCTTAAACATCGAGGATTGCTCCTCGGCAAGAGCTTAAACTACCCACTGTAACGCTGCAAGAGTACATGATGTCTTCCCATTACCTCTGAAAGCGTACCAATAAGGAGAAATTAATCCCACTCTATGTCACCAATTGCTAGTGTGGCGTAGTGGTTGGACGCCCAAGCCGCCCTTGAGAGGTCTCGGGTTCGAAATGTGGTGATACCCATTATTACACACTGAGCCCCCCTTTTTGCAAAAACCAACCAAAAAAAAAAAAAAAAAAAAATCAATAACAAAAAATTTTTGAACTACGTGATGACTTGATCCCTCTCAAGGGTACGTAGGCAACTTAGTATTTTTTGCTAAGTTCAGTCACGCACTAAAAAAAAAAAGTTATCAAATTGAAAAAAAAAAAAAAACAAAAAAAAACAAAATTTCTATTGAACTACGTGATGACTTGATCCCTCTATGGGGTACGTAGGCAGCTTAGTACTTGTCACTAAGTTCAGTCACATGAAAAGAAGAATGATTGTCAGTCTGGCTTAAAGAGTTTTGCAACGGTTGTCAATATGCTTTTAAGGTCCCTTTGGTTGGCATGGCATT
This sequence comes from Quercus ilex subsp. ballota, assembly GCA_032727855.1. Classification (NCBI taxonomy): domain Eukaryota; kingdom Viridiplantae; phylum Streptophyta; class Magnoliopsida; order Fagales; family Fagaceae; genus Quercus; species Quercus ilex. The sequence goes on along the minus strand of CM064917.1, from coordinate 17,353,460 downwards.
GCTCATTTTCTATGGACATTCTCCTACGTTTCTGAAGTATGCTTTGCATCTCCTGGGGGCATCTTCTTGTACCTTGCAAGTCTAAGTTACATCATCTCCCTTCTGAGTGGTGTCGTTTTACATCATGTCTCTGAAATTTGGATGACGTCAACTTTCCTCCAGAATGATGATAGATTATATATCCGAAGTCGGTGTTGCATCATCTCTCCTCTATGGGCATGTTCATGCAGTGTCGGATTCTTGGTGACATGTTCTGACATCTTCAAAGTACTGGCATCATTCTTTCCCTCATCTTCAAGGTTTTGTTGGTCTTTCCTTGCATCTTCAACGTCTTGTTGGCATCTTTGAAATCCTGATGTCTAGCTGCAGTGCTATGCACCTCGATGTCTGAGCTATGTTGCCTCTGAAAATTTGTGCTGTTGTAGCTTTATTATAAAGGTCAATATTGGTGCAACTTCAATGCGGGTGCAAGTGCTAATGTGGAGTGTTGTCGTGGCTTCATGACAAAAATGAGCGTTGGCACAACTTCGATGCAAATGAAGTGTTGACATGGTTTCATGGCAAGGACGAGTGTTGGCATGGCTTCAGTGTGAATGAAGTGTTGTCGTGGCTTCATGACAAAAATGGATGTCGGCACGGCTTTGGTGCGAATGAAGTGTTGTCATGGCTTCATGGCAAAAATGGATGTCGGCACGGCTTTGGTGCGAATGAATTGTAGACATGGCTTCATGGCAAAAATGGATGTTGGCACGGCTTCGATGCAAATAAAGTGTTGATATGGCTGCACGCTAAAGATAAGCGTTGGCATGGCTTCGATGCGAATAAAGTGTCGATGTGGCTTCACGGCAAAGATGAACGTTGGCGTGGCTTCGGTGCAAGTGAAGTGTTGATGTAGCTTCATAGCAAAGATGAATGTTGGCGTCTCTGAAATTTTGATGTTTGGCTACAGTGTTATGCACCCCCAATGTCTGAGTTATGTTGCCTCTGAATATTGGTGCAAATTCAATGCAAATGCAAGTGCTAATGAGGAGTGTTGTCATGCCTTCATGGCAAAGATAAATGTTGGCATAGCTTGGGTACGAAGGAAGTGTAGATGTGGCCTTAATGCAAATAAAATATCGAGACAGCTTGATGGCAAAAGAAGAGTGCTAGTGCAGCTTCAATACAAGGACAAATGCTGGCACGGCTTCATGGTAAAGACTTTTGATGTAGCTACATTGTAAAGACTCTTGAGATAGCTGCGTTGAAAAGACAAGTGTTGGTGCAGTTTAATTGCCAAGGAAAGCATGCTGCATGACAAAAACAAGCAACAACAAAGAACTTGTCAGAAGAAAATCTCATGGCACGTCTCAAAAAAAAAAAAAAAAAAAAAAAAAAAAAAAAAAAAGATCGGTAAAGAGAGAGCTTCAATTTTAATCTCTAGCCTGTAAAAAAAAAAAAAAAAAAAAAGGGTTAGTGCAAACCAAGCTGTGTAATATATATATATATATATATATATATATATATTATAATAAGAAATTAAAAAAAAAAAAAAAAAAGAGGAAAGAAAAAGAAAATGCATGGTTTCTTTAACTAGAAATTGCACAAAGATTTTGTTACTGAAGATTACGCTTGTACTGATTAATGCATACTCCGGGTGGCTTTATATAGAAAGTTTCTGAGAGAACAAACAAAAAAGGAAGAGGAAAAACGCTGCCACCAATTTTTAAAGTCAGACTTTGCAACTCAAATATACTCAAATTCAAAGAAAACTGCACTGAATATTGAAATGCAAGATGACATACAGCATATGGTAGCTTACCAACTACCTCCTGACCCTCAAGTCTATGCACAGGCACCGTCCTGTCAGAGTTGCCGCCGCAAAAGAACAGAAAAGTCATCATATACAAATTGTCACCCACGGCCTTCACTTCCAAATTTGTGAAACTCCAAAGATCATTTCACAAAACTGACCCCACAGGGATTTTAAACTGACTTCGACCTCCAAAACCCAGAAAAGTCAGTCTCAATGGAGCAACCACGCGCCTTCACGCGCCGCAAAAAGCTTCAGAGGGTCGCTGCCTGCTCCTTAATATCTGTGCAAATCAGGACACCAATTCAGAAAACAGACCATACCACTAGATCCAGCGGCCTTTACTCTACAAAACATGAAAATTTCAGGCCCAAACGACGGGACACGCGCTGCCACGCGCCGCCATAAGTTCCGGCGTTCACAGCGTCAACTTCACGCGCTTTCACGCGCCTCCCTCAGTCCTCACGCGCTAACACGCGCTGGCTGATGTACACGCGCTGACACGCGCTCCTCTCACGTCAGGGATGACGTCATCAACCAGAACCCCGGTCTGACCCGTTTGACCCGGACCGACCCGAAAGTCTGACCCGGTCCGAACCGCCTGCAAAAAAAAAAAAAAAAAAAAAAAAAAGAAAAAGAAAAGGGAGAGAGAGAAAGGTTTGACCAAGTTTGACCTTTGACTTTGACCAAAAAGTTGAAATTTTCAAGACGGGCCTGTCCCACTCAGTTTTTCGAGTACATTCCGATTTTGGGATCCGTTTCTTCATTCGAAACTCGGAAATTGTGCAAACGTCCAATTTCCAAAAAGTGGACTTTTGCGTAAATGTTGACCGAAAGTCAAAATTTTTAAGATGGACCTATCTTGCTCAATTTTTCGTGTATATTCCAATTTTGGAGTCCGTTCCATCATTTGAGACTCAGAAATTGCACAAATAACTCAATTCCAAGATAGTTGTCTTTTGTGTTGAAATCAACCCAAAGTCAAGATTTTCATGCCAGACTTGTCTTGCTCAGTTTTTCGCAACTTGGAAATCACCAATCTAACTTACATCTCCGAAGTACTGACAGTGTCCAAAACTAAAGCTCTCAATATCAAAATTTGAGATTCATCCATTTAGTTTGGATCCCCTCAGGGTTATTCTCCAGACTTCATCAAGGCTTTTCTTCTAAAGTACAAATGAACTCTCACAAGTGTGTCTTGAGCTTAAAATTACATCGGATCACCCATCCAACCTACTATCCCTCTTTCGGTGCCAAACGTTCCCACCTACCATTCGGCACCTACCAGTCGGGAATCTACCATTCTCACCAAAAATTTCCATCCGCCATTCTTGACTACTCCATCTACCATTCTTCATCTCTCTGCTATAAATAGAAGGGCCGGATTCACCAAAAACTCATCCAGAGAAACACTAAGTCATGAAATGAAAATTTGCTTCTTTCAAATTTTCAAAGTCCTCCTTCTCACAGCCATTTCTCACTATGGCTTCATCATTCTCAACACTCAGCAACCAATATCGTTTCATAATCAGTTTGAAATCAACCCTTTCATGGTTCGATAGAAAACCTCTTTACAACATCATTGTAGTTTTGAGATCCAAACAAATTTGGTTTCTCCACCTAACGACCACAGTTGTCCATAAAATTACTCATAACAAGGCCTGTGTCGACCTTCCATGCCTCCGTGGATTTGGTTGGCCAGGAAGTCTAAGTACAGCAGAGACTTCTGTTCCTAACCTCAGGTCTCCTGTAGTCTCTCTCCAATTGCTTGGTCTTCCAGCAGAAGCAGTGGTTCGGAACAAACAGCAACTTGGCTGGTTTCTAAGACCAGAATCACAAGTTAGCTCCATCTTTCATCTGTGCTTTTCCAACAAGTAGCAGTAAGTGAAGATGGAAAAAAGTGTTGGGGTATCCTACAAATTGTCTTCCATCCAACATTTGAGGCAACCTTCAAGGCACCAGCTCATCGGAGTTCAGCCTTTGGGACTGGTAAATGGTCACCAGAGCCTTATTCCATGTCCTCACCACTATGGGACTCAAAGGTTATCGTCGTTGGTACCTCAAAACACATTTTCTGAAATTACCTCAACTTAACCTGAGTGAAACGATGACACATGCGCACTCAACCACTTTCCCACATGGCCTAGCCTTAATCCGAAGTATACTCTTCCGATATAACTTCGCCAGAAGTTCTCAAAAACACGAGGCTAGCCCCATGGCTCTGCATGTTATACCCAGCCACCATCCTCGCGTCTTCCCCATCTTCTACACCCTGTGATCGCCGCCAACGATCCAAAATACTCTTCTGAAATTACCTCAGCTTAACATCTGCTGAAATGATTCAATCTTGCAAGTACATCCAACTTCTTGCAAACAACTTTCAGCCTCACCAACCCACTCCAAGTACCATGGAACACTCTTCTGAAATTACTTCAACTTAACCTTTGCTGAGAAGGCTCCGTCATGCAAGTACATTCAAATACAGGCAGACCCCTTTTTGGTCTCATCAAAGCCTTTCATATGGGTGGGTCTACTCTTCGGAAATTATTTCATCCTGCTGAAAGCTCCACCCCCTTCAATTATTTCATTTGAAGAACCAAGTGCAAAAATCTGTTTTCGAAACTCATTCCCACACCACACTCTGAAATCGTGTGCGTGAACGAGTCTCGAGGGGGCATTTGTAGAGAGAGAAAGTTCCCGACCTATCACAAGCTGACACGTCACACTACCAAGACCACAAAATACAGCCAATTACAAAGCGCCACATACTGCTGCTAGGTTTTACTGTTGCCATTCAGAAGCCAACAGAAATTTGCCAAGTGTCATGCAAGAACCAATCATGCATCGGCTCGTGCAAGCGATGACACAAGCAGCCTCGCTCGTGCAAGCGATGACACAAGCAGCCTCGCTCGTGCAAGCGATGACACAAGCAGCCTCGCACGTGTAAGCGATGACCCAAGCAACCTCGCACGTGTAAGCGATGACCCAAGCAACCTCGCACGTGTAAGCGATGACATAAGCGGACCAATCAGACTGTGACATGTGTCACCAATTAGACTCCGCCACATGTCGCTCATCCACCCCAAAACTCCTATAAATAGAAGCCTTCCTAAGACATTTAGGAGGACACACACACCAGGCCATCTGAAGCACAAGCAGCATCAGAGAAGATTCAGAAGTCCAAAAGCTCTGCCGGAACCAAGCTCTAAAGCCTCCAAGAACTTCAAGAACTTCAACCTTCGAATACGAAGAACATTCGAAGAGAAATCATCCAAATCATTCGCCTAGATCCAAAAGTTTGCGGGAATCAAGCCTAAAGTGTCCGAAAACATCAACAAACCACAAATCAGTGAAGCTCTACGGATTCAAGCCTCTAAAGCACCGAAGAACTTCCAACATAAACCTTCAAATACGAAGAACATTCGAAGCAGAATCATCAAAACTACCTGCCTAGATCTCAAAGTTCACTGGAATCAAGCTCAAAAGCCTCCAGAAATCTTACAAACCACAAATCAGTGAAGCTCTACGGATTCAAGCCTCTAAAGCCCCGAAGAACTTCCACCACAAATCTTCAAAGACGAAGAACGCACCAAGAACACGAAGAACATCCGAAGAACACGAAGAACAAAGAATTTCTAACAAGCTCATAGCCAGAGATTCATTGTAATTCTGTTTCAAAGGTCTTCGATCCATTCTTCAGCCAAATTGAAGAATATTTGGTGTTCAAATCAAAATCACATTACCATAAATCCAAATCAACAAATCTTTCAAGGAGATCGAATCAGAGGATCACTCTTTTGTAATCACAGAGAATTGTACCACGCATATCATCAATACAAATTCACATTTGTGACACTATTTTACTTGTTTGACTTATTTCGAACCGAGAAATTTAGTCGTCCACAGTTAGCTTCTCAAAATATGTAGCCATGTTAATCGATTTAGTGAGAGTTGTAGCCTTAAGCTACAACTAAGTTTGTAATCAAATTTTGTCCTTAAACTTTGGTCCACTTAACAATATATTATGCCCTTACAAACAAAAAGAAAAGGCCAAGAAAACTTTTATATAACTAAAATTTTAAAAGAGGTATAGCTTGCAACAATTTCAAACTAAGAAAACTCATAGAAAAATTGTAAGATCTTTATGTATTGCGTGTATTTTTTTTTTTTTTTTTTTTATAACAAAATCTAATAAAATCTCACTAACACCCTTATTTTGAGTTCTAGTAGGACTCGATATAGCATTCTTTTTATTCTAACCAATAATAGGCTTGTCACCTTAACTGGATACAAAAATATTGTGAGATTTTAGTGCGCCAATGAAAGAGCTCTATTAAAAAAATTAGTATTCCAATCTTTTAATCATATTATTCAACTTCCTGCCCATGGGGTCATGAGTCACCTTGAAAATCTCATGAACTAGATTAAACTTGAGTCCTCCAAATTTAGGTTAGATGCTAAGAAGTAACGTGACAACCACGCACGATACCACCTATATATTGATTATATTCCCCATGTGAGGATACAAAAAGTCATTTTATTAGAGTCTTACGAATTTTAGACATTACATTTGATGTTGTTGAGGTGACAAAATAAGTCTCAACTTAACACTTGTTTTTTTTTTGTGGTAAATTTCATTAACCTCCCCTGAGGTTTGGACAAATACCACTCAAGTCCAAGATATTTTTAAATTAACTAATTAAGTCCCTAAAAGACAACTTAATCCCTAACACCCCTAACTCTATAACCCCCTCCGTTACTCATTTTTCTTACCTGGTCTCTTCTCTCTCTAACTCTCTCTAGTCTCTTCTCTCTTGTTCCTCTCCCTTAGACCACTCTTCACTTATCTCTGTCTCTAACCTTAAATCTGCTCCAATTTTACCCATACCCAATCCTAGCCAAACCCACAACAACAAAACCCAAATCATACAACAAAACTTAAATCCAAAAAATTCAAAAAAAATCCCAGCCAAACCCACAACAAAACCCAAATCTTATAACAAAACTCAAATCCAAAAAAACTCAAAACAAACCAACCACCACATCAGAAACCATAACCGCCCCCACTCCAAATCCACCCATATCAGAAGTGGCTCTAATTCGATTGATCTGAACCCAAATATAAAAGCTTTCAAACTAAGATCTGCCCAAATATGTTTCAAGTTGGCTTCAATTAGAACCCAGATCTAACGATTTTGAACCCATATTTGGTTCGTGTTGGCTCTGATTTGGTTCATAATATTGAGATCTTCTTCATTTTTACATGTTTGTGTGGCTGGTATTCTCTTTTTCCTATCGAAGATTGGAGCGCCAAAAAACATTTAGATGAAAACCGCCACCGTATATGCTGAAAAACCAATCTCAGGTGGTCTTGATCGATGCCAATCAAAGGGAAATTGCCCACAATGATTTAGTTACGAAAGTGCCCAAAAATCTTCCTAATTCAATTGATGAACAACCCTAAGAGAGAGTGGGTCGAGTTTGAGAGAGAGAGGGCTGAGAGAGAGAAACATATGAGGCAAGAGAAAGAAAAGAGGTTTGAGAGAGAATGAGTGGAATGAGAGAGAAGAGATAGGTTTGAGTAAGGGAAAGAAAAATAGTCATGGAGGGGGTTACGGTGTTAGAGCACTCACAGCATTACATCTATATTGCTAAATTATAGCTCCTCAAACATCAAAATCTTGCTCCAGCAGTGGAGCTAAATTTATTTTTTTTAGCTCCACTACTACAGTGCATATCTATAAATAAATGTGCACTGTTCATGAGAGCTAAAAAAAAAAAATTATTTTATTCTGCCTCGGAGATTAAATATATTATTTCATTCTCTCTCTCACTCCATGCCTCTCTCTCTCTCTCTTAGTCACTCAGCTCTCATCCTCTCCGAAGACTCTCTCAATCTCTCAAGCTCTCATCCTCTCTTAGTCACTCTCCTCTGTCACCGTCACTCTCTCAGTCTCCCTCATTCATCGCCGCCGGCTCGACCCAGTCGTCCCAAGCCACCGATCGCCTCACCGTCACTCTCTCAAGCTCCCTCATTCACCGTCATTGGCCCCACCCAGCCGTCCCAAGCTGCCGATCGCCTCAACGTCACTCTCCTCTCTCACCTTCACTCTTTCAAGCTCCCTCATTCACCACCGCCGGCCCAACCTAGTCGTCCCAAGCTGCCGATCGCCTCAGACCCACGCCGCTGATCGCCTCAAACCAACGCCGCCGACCCACCCCTTTTGTCGACCCAGCTCGCCGTCGTTGTGCTTATTTGTGATTGGTGATTTTTTATTTTGTTTGTGATTGGTGATTTTGTTTGGTCTGGGTTGAGGAAAAAAAATTAGAGATTTGGGTTTTTTTTTTTTTTCTTCCTGCTGTGGACTGCTGGTGCTGGTGCTGGTGGTGTTCGTGGTGGTTGTAGCTGTGGTTATGGCTATAGCTGATGGTAGAGGTGGTTGTGGTTGGTGCTGTGTATGTTTTTTGGGTAGTGTGATATATTATTTTATTGTAGTGGTTATATTATTTTATTGTGATGTTTATATTATTTTATTGTGTTGAAAGCTAAAATAGATCCACTACTGTAGCATGTGTGTAGGTAAAATAGATAAAGTAATTTTTGGTGGAGCTAAATTGCTAAATTTTTAGCTCCGCTGCTGTGGATGCTCTTAGGGATTAAGTTGTCTTTTAGGACCTAATTAGTTAATTTTAAAATATCTTGGACTTAGGTGGTATTTGTCCAAACCTCAAGGGAGGTTAATGGAATTTACCCTTTTTTTTTTTCTTTTTTTTTTTTTTTTTCCAATGGCATGATAAAGGTAAAGTGCGTTATATTAAAATATGGTATATGTTACGACGCCTCCTTAAGGGTGCGTTTGTGTAGAGTGGCTGCATTTGCGTTTGTTTCTCTTGCCTTTTTTTTTGGCTGGTCTATGGCACTATTCATGGACTAGCCAAGTAATAAAAACAGGTGAACAATAATTTGTAGCAATAAAAAATATTTTGCTACAGTGTTTTCAGTAATAAATTTTCAATTTTCAGCAAAATAAACGGTATCCAAACGCATTCTGAAACATTTCAACGGACAAACGTGCAATGAAAACAGAAAAGAGCGTAGAAGCTTGTTAAGGCGAAAAATAGTTTCTTTTTGTATTGGGACTAATGCCACCACGGTTCAGCAGACAAATAAAAAAAAAATTGCACACTACCACACCTTCAATGGCTATACTTTTGGTTTCAGTTGTTCATGTGATATGATTTTAAATTTCAAGTTTATGACAATTTTTTAGATGTATGTGTCTGGTCGGATCTTAGTGCAATGATAAGTGCTTTCACCAAAAGCGACATGTCGTAAGTTCTAGTTCGAAAATCAATCTCTTTAAAATAAATTAGAGGTAGTAAGTGTGCCTACTCATAACTCTTCAAAAGTGGGAGCTTTGTACACAAATTAATTAGTAATAAGCAAAATTCCCAGTACCATATCAATTTTCGTTAAGTTTTCTTCATTGGTCACTACATATACAGTTATACACCCTTCTCTATCACCTACCAGCACTACCTCGAAGGCCTACCATCTACGAACTCAAGGTCATTTACCATCTACGAAAGGAATTCTAAAACTCACAATTTTTGTTCTTTATATGTAACTTAGAATTTTGTTCTTAATTTATACATCTAAATTTTTATTATTGATTAGTAGTATGTAATTACAATTTAATTGGAATGTAAGCCAAATGTTGTGTATTATTAATTCCCTCAATTACATGATTTGCAGATCAAAACTGTTGTTCTTAATCTATTCACAAGATTTCCCCCCTTATTTCATGTTTATTTATTTTTGATGCATGAAGCAAATTTAAGAGTGTAAATTCAAAAAATAAAATTTCTTGAATAGTTGAATGTATACTTTTTCTTTTAATTTTTAACTCATTGATTTGGATGGTGAAATTTGAATTCCAAAATGATATGTTGTAAAGTGTGAGAAAAATTAAAAAAAAAAAAAAAAAATGCTTGGAACACTATGTTTGGAATTGTTACGCACATACAACAAGAGAGGAATTTGAGAGAGAGAGAGAACTCTTTGTTATCACTACTTTCAAGAGCAAGGAGAGCATTTAATGATAGATGAGATATTATATAGAGATAGCCAATAAGATTTAGACATGTGTTTGATATTGATTTAAATGATGAAAATAATAATATAATTTATATGAGATAATATAATTTAGATTATATGATGAACATTAAGTTTTAGATAAAGAGCAATGAAGAGTTTTATCATTTTAAGTGTTATGTAATATAAGAGACTTACCAGATGTTACATATTGCACACTGACTCGTCAAAATTCAGGGAATTGGGGAAGACATGCCAAGCAATATGTTTCCTTTATCAACTTTGAATCGTTGGAGTTTTACTGAACATACTTCTTGATCCTCCAAACCATGACTCTCAAAATTCCCCCAATGAGACTCATGAGCTTAATTGAATCACGAGCTAGCCGAAAATGAGATGATGTGGCATGAGCTTGAACTAGGCTTTGATGAAATAATATCGTCATGGGCTTTGGTGTCATTTTTTTGTAAATATAGGCTCTTTTGGGCTTTATAAGAGATTTTCTCAAAATCTATAATTTATTGATGTGATGCGGGTTGCCAATAAAATAAAACCATGTTGCATGAAATTTTTGTCCTCAACACGAGTCTAGAAAAAAAAAAAAAAATCCCACAAACCATTTGCAAGAGTTTTGAAGAAACTGAAAATATATGTAAAAAGAAGTGCACAAGGAAAGAAAATGTAAACCTAAAGGAAGGAAGCAAGGAGATAACGTTTCCTTATATTCATCTGAGTTGGGAGAAAATGGACAAATGCCCTTTTCGCGCAAATTATGTAGTGTTTTGCCCCATTTCCCAAACTTATTAGGGAAATGTCCGTCTTTTGAAACTCGATTTGAGATAAATCAAGTTAGGCCCTATAGCGGCATTTTTAAGAAGCCTATAGTGACGTTTTATGGACCTATAGTGGCATTTTGTAACTCGGCCTCTATGAAGTCGAATTATAGGTAAAAAAAAATTAAAAAAAATTGCCTCTAACTCGACCTCATGAAGGTCGAGTTACAAAACGCCACTATAGGTCCTTAAAACGTATCTATAGGCTCCTTAAAACGCCGCTATAGGGCTCTCTCCAAATTTTTTTTTTTTAAAAACTCGATTTAAAGAGGGGCATTTCTCTAATTAGTTTGGGAAATGGGACAAAATGCTACAATTTTTTCCGTCTGAGTTGTCTTAAAAAGTGCCTAGCAGTTACGAATTTAAACATCCAAATCCATAACAAAGAAATGCATGAAGGGTTCGATTCATCATGTACAAACTTCCAACCTATCTCTATCTTTGTACAATTATTGGTGATTAGGGACGGAATCAGAATTTGATTATTGAGGTGCCAAAACATGAATAACTTCTTCTTTTTTTTTGACAATTCAAGAATAAAAAATACTAAAATTCAAAACTAAATTAATATATGAAAAATAAAAGCAGCATCTATTTTTTTTTTTTTTTATAGAGAAAAAGCAGAATCTATTTAGAATTTAACAAAAATAAAACACAAAATAATTTTTCTTAATACGTACATTTCAATTCAATCATATATAATCTATCAATATAGAACTAAAGTTTTTTTTTTTTTTTTTTTAATCGTAAAAATCATCAACAACGGATATACTAAATTCCACAGAAATTTTCCTCTTTTACATACAAATCAAGGAGATTATTAAAATATCATCTTTCATTTTTTTTTTTTTCATAAATCCTATTTTTGACAATATTTATTATTGAAAATACTCGATACATGAAAAGAGAAAAGAATCATAACTTCCTTGAATATAATAAAAACACTTAAATCTTCATAAAAAGGAGTAACCAAAAAAAAAAAAAAAGTTTCCCAATCAATTTTGAAACTTCTATTTCACTTTTAAAAAATGGTTCACCTTTTGCGGATTTGCGTTATATACTTTCATTTTAAGTCCATCCAAATAGATTAGTTTATGTTATATTTTATAATGCATTTGTAATATATATCTTGAGATCAATATGAATCAACACCACCTCACTCCAAATGTTGATATACAAGAGCACTAACAATAGTGTAGCTAAATAACTATATTACTATTTTAGTTTCACAAAAATACAAAAATTGCCCGTGAAGGTGTAGCTAACTATTTTAGTTTCAGAGTTATAGTACGCAGATACTTTATGCGGTAGGTGCAGATAAAGTGGAGAACTGTGGATACCTGTAATAGCAATAGAAAGAAAAATTATTAGTTGTTTCTCAGGGTTTCTACGTTATTTCCAAAAAATTAAAAATTAAAAATGTTGTATACGTGGAAAGAGTAAAGAGAAACAATAAAGTGAAATATATGCTTTGTAATAAATATAATACTATTTAATAATACATGAATTGGTTCCACATGAATATTTGAGCTTCCATTTATTTTATTAAATTGAATAAACATAAGACAACCATAATAAAAAAGTAAACCTCAATTTATTGATTCAAAGTGAGAATTTAAAATTGTCAAGATATAAAAAGGAAAATACTTAGTTTTGGTCCTGGATATAACATACAAAAATACATGGTTTTTATTTCCTAGTTACATTTAAAATAAAATAAAAATGAAAATACAAGAATAGTCCAAAACCAATGATCTAAGATTGGAGGCAGGCAAAGCCAGTAGCGACTCCAAGAATTTTTCTCAGAGTGTTCCTTAAGAATTATAATTTTTTCCAGTGGCGGCTTCAGGAATTTTTCCCAAATGTATTGTTGTTTAGTTGTTTCATTAATTTGTTTGTCTTTTATAAACTATAATTTGTTATATTATTGTTTCATTAATTATAAAATTATTAATTGTTGTTTAGCCTAACATAATTTAATTTTTTTGTCTTTTATAATGTATTTGGTTAATTAAATTATTAATTATTGTTTATTAGTTGCTTTTTCCAATTAATTATTGGTTAATCAATATCCCAAACAAACAAAATTAATTAGTTCAACTAATTACTATGGTTGTTTAATACTTGGAATATCACACTATTACTTAACCAAAAAAAAAAAAAAAAAGTTAATAAATTGTGCAGTACAAAAATATATAGGCCGTATAGCTTAAGTCCAAGTCTAAAAAAGAGTGATTTATTAAACTTTTTATGACCATTAGTTGAACTAATCAACTAGCACACATCACATAACCATATTTATTAATTATTAGTTGCACACTTGCACTAGCACTAGCACACAGTGAATTAGATAAAGCCAATTTATTGAATCTCACCAAAAGACACCAACACTAACACTAAAAGACAATTAATAATTTCACCAACACCTTACACCAACACTAACCATGGTTTTGAAATCCGGACCGTTCATAGAACCGAAAAAGAGAGAGGTTCAAGGTTTTTAAGGTGGGACCGAGGTCGAACCGCGATGATGTCATAATTAATTTAATAATTAATTAAATATAAATAAATATATTAAATTAGTAAGAAAAAGTATTTTTCATATTATAGTTTTCAAAAAATAAATAAGAAATATTAAATTTTAAGCAAAAATAATAAATAAACAAATATATAAGTATATAGCAATATTATAGTAGTTTTTTATTTTTTTTTTGGAATATCAATATCATAGTTGATTTACTTATTATAAAAATTAGTTAATTTACTAAAATCATTACTGAAATAACTAAATAAAATAAATAAATAGATAATTCAAAAAAGTAACTAAATAGAAAACCACTGTTTTCAAATTTAAATCTAATAGAAAATATTATTAAAAAAGAGACTTGATGAAGCCTAAAGCTCTTAAAGCTACAGCCTACTGTGGCAATAGTGGTACAGTGGTACTGTAATACACGTATATCAACCAAGTTAAAAACTAAATATAATAAATTAAATTAAATGAAAGAGATTTTTTTTTTTAAGTGAAAAGAAAGAGATTTGACTGGTACACTAGCTATAAACAAATTATGTGGCCAAAACAGAGATTGGTACAGTGGAATACAGTGGGCGAGAAGATAGAGTTGATTGGTGTAGGGGCCTTTTTTTGTGTTGTGCGTTAGGCTGGGCTGCCTCCTGTGGTGATGGGTCCGAGTATTCTGAGTAGGAGAGTTGAGATTGGCCCAACTGTAACTCACTTTGGGCCGGCTTGTGTGCAAACTAGGCCTCGTCTGCCAGGAGTGTACTTACGGCAGGCAGAGCTGTTTCAAATGATTTACGGCAGGCAGATACAACAATAGCAGAAGAACAAAAATATAGTGACCTTTCCTTAATGAAAAATGACAAAGTAATTCTTATCTATGACAATCACAGTAATAACAATAGCTTTTGCAAAAGAAGTGAAGGATTAAGTGACCATATGAATTAATCGAGGAAATAATATCAAGTCAAGTTTGGGTTCGTAGAGGCAAAGGCCAAAGAGGAAGAACGCCTCCTTTCAAAGAAACTAATATCTCAGGAAAAGATTCTGCCGTGGGGATTAATGACTTTGAGGGAACCGGACCTAAATGATTAGTGCCCAAAGGAATCTCTATTGTTTACTTGCCTCCAAGAGAGTAGGATTTCGAAGGGGAGAGAAGGGAACCGACCTACTGGTGCATGCCCATTATATTATCTTTCTTTTACTTTCTGTTTTCTCTCTTATCTTTTCTTCTTTCCTTTCTTTTTCTTTTGTTTTCTTTTCACTTCCTAATACCTCTGTTTTTTGATCCCCAGTACAGGGCACGACAAGGGTCTTCTTATAGGGCCTGTCGCGACCAGATTTTACCTCTTTGCCCTTTAACCGCCTTTGTCTGGTCTGGGTGTACTTGCCGACCACCAAAGAGTTCGTTTGTGTACCACTTACCCTCGCCAGACAAAGGCAGGTTTGTGTCGTTTGATAGTCCGCCGTGACATCCTTTCCTGCCACGGCGTAAATGCTTTCTCTCTCTTTCCCTCATGGCATGCACCTAGTAATTCCCCCCTCAACCTTGCCTCTTTTGGGTGGTCTATCATCCCAGCAAGACGTACCTCCCAAAAGGGCTTGGGTAGGAGCCGCAGAATAGGTTTTTTTCCCTCTCCCCACCACCAAACCATACCCCCTTTACCTCTTACCTCTGACCCATGACCCCACCACATCCCATATTGGCTGGGTACAGACTGGTAGTGCCTAGGCCTCGCGCGTGCTTCCCTTACATGTGTGTCCAAAATCTGCCTGCCGCTTATGCGTTTGCCGCGGTCTGGAGCTTTGTTTGCACAGTCTGCTGCACCTCTTCGTTCTTTTATGTGGGCCGTCTTATAATTCACTGTTCCCTTTAGGGGTTGGGCTTCATTTGATATTGGGTTTTACATTTCTCTTAGCCTATTTCTTGGTTGCCCTCATTTCCTACCATACTATTCTATCATTCCTGCTGTAATGACTTGGTCCTGCAGGTCCTTTACTAGACCTGCCGTTTACTCTCTTCCCCAAATGGCTTTGCATGATCATGGGCTTTCTTACTTAGGAGCTCATGTGTCCCCTTGGGCATCCTCGGCCCATTTACTTGTTTTGGGCTTCCTCGGCCTTTTTCCTAATTTTGTGTTCCCATGGGCTTTTACTTATTTCATTGGGCTTCCCTGGCCCAATTACTTCATACTCATACTTAGGGTTTGTAGGCTTGCCAACGATCCCCTACTCTCTTTGCTTACATTACTTTGAGCCTGCCGCGGCTCATTCTTACTTTTTCACCTCATACACTGCCCATGGGTTTGTTATTCTCTATTTTCGGGCCTTTCGAGCCCACTTGCTTCCTCAAGGCCCATCTATTTATTTTATGGACCTGTGACCCATTATTCCTACCGCTTGGGTTTAATGGTTTTATTCTATGCTTGCCACTTCTATTTGCTGTCTGCGTTGCTGAGTTAGGCCTCCTTCTTGTTTTACAAAAATGACCCTCAACATTTAGCCCCCTGAACATATGGAGCGTTCTTGCGATTCATATGTGAATAAAGGACCTTCTTGTCTTTTTATCTCACTCTCCTTCTTTCTTTTCCTTCGCGGGCTTTTTTAAACTATGGACTCCTTCCTGCATATATATTTCTTTTTCTGCCATGAACAGTAGTGACTCTTCAATTTTTCCAAAATGGCAGTTGCTTTTAGACATAACCGCCGTCTCATTAATTTCATTCTTTTCTTGATGGTTGACCAGTCGCCTCCCTTCATGCCGACATTAATAACTCAGGTATTTAAGAAGAGAGTTCCTTTTCAATGCAGACATAAACTCCTTCTATTCCAAAATATCCTACCTGTTTTCCTTCCATCACCGTTTTCTTCTTTTCGAACACCCATTCCCATCTTACTCCAATCAAGCCCTCACACCATGGCACCGGTGAAAACTCAGGCCTCTTCCCACTGTAAAGGGAAAGGGGTCGTTTCAGATCCTTCGGTCAGACAAGAAATGGAAGAAGAGGCTGTGCACTCCGATTCGAACCACTCTGATGAGGAAGAGGCATGGCGTGACCCAGATAGTGAGTGCGCCCCTCTGATCGATCCTTGGTATAATATCAGTCCTTACTTCCCCAAGACTCCTGGTGATTATGTGTCGCCGTCGCTAGGCCGTGTGTGGCTAGCTCTTTACCGGCGAAACCCTGATTTTTCTTGGGCTCCGGTGTTTTCCTCTATCTTCGATCTGGTCATTCGTCAAGGCGTTGCGCTCCCTATGCCTATCCATTTCGAATTTGGGTTAGGCACTGCCTCGGGTTGGAAGGAGTGGGTTGACAGCAAGTTATCTGATACGGGCTTCATGGGTTTGCTTCAGAGGGCCGGTGTTCTAAAAGCCGTCGTCTTATCCCTAAGTCTGTCCAATTTTCGAGACCTCCACAACTTTCGCCACTTGGTTTGCCGGTGGTGCGCCACTACCCATACGTTCTTATTTTCCTGCAGCGAACTCACTGTCACTCTTGAGGACGTGGCTAATCAGTTACTTTTGCAAATTCTTGGCGATGTTGATCCTGCCACCATAGAGCTTTCCCCAGAAGAAGCGGCCATAGAAGTGGAGTTAAAGAAAAGGATGGCCAGAAATGCTAAGTTATCTTACTGGGTTAGTTTTTCTTCCAAATTTTCTGTTGTTGCCCGTTGTGCGGCTTTTATTGCTTTTTGGCTTTGCAAGTTTGTCTTTGGGTCCCATCCCCATTATGCCATAAAGCCTTTGTATTTTCGTTTGGCCATAAAAATATTTGCCGGAGTGAGTCTGCTGCTGGCCCCTATGTTCTTGGGGCATCTGTATGTTCAACTGGATATCCTGCAGAGTGACGAGAGTTAGGCTGGCTCCTGCCATATGGTCACTTCCTCTGTACACAGCACCATCCTGCAACAGTTATTATTCGAGCGTTGTGCCCAATACTTGGCAAAGTGTAGGCCCGTCAGATTTGCTAAAGAGAAGTACCAATCCTGTCCGCAGGTAATTACTGACTTCTGCGGCAGATTTGAGTTTGATTTTCCTCTGGCTTTTCGTTGGTCTGGTTTGAAGCCTATCAATCATTCTGTTGTTGAGTCCTTTGATGAAGGTATTGGTTTCTCTTGGAGAGCTTATAGACATTTGAGTTCTGATTATACTTGTGTTGATTCTGCAATGGGTTCGTTTGTTGATACTGTTGGTACTACCACCCCTTTAGCCGATTTTGATGAGACTGGTATCACCTGTCTGGCAGCCACCAATGCCGGATGGTTGCCCTATTTAGTAGATGAAGGTGTTAGGTTCGTCCAATATCCTGCCAATCGGGTAAGGAGGCTGTTTGGGTTGGATCAGGACATTCCTGACGACCTTTCCTTTCTCGTAGAGTCTCCTACTTCAGTTAGACCTTTCTTGCGGCACACTGCTTTCAATTTTTGGAGGCAGCGTTTTAGTGCAGTCACAGTTCCTGGCTCTCTAAGAGAAGGCCTTTGCACTCCTGCTATGCACGGCTATTAGTAGGCCATAATGAACTCGTTTGAGCAAGAGTTGGCTGGTAGTTGCGGTTTCTCTCCCATTCCTCCCGAAAGACTTAGCATGGTTGTCTCTCCCAATCCTCGGTTGCTCCTTCCTTCCAAGTCCGTGTTGGCATATGCCAGGAAACATAGCCAGTCCGCCATCTTTGAATGGGATGAGGAGAAAAAAGGAAGGTATTGGCACATAGGTGATTACCCCTCAGGTTGGGAAAAAAAGGTTAAAGTGATAAATATTCCTGCTCCCGCTAAGAAAGTTCCTGCCAAACTTAAATCTGCCAGCAAGCCCAAGTTTGCCACTCCTCAACCTTCCATAGGCGCTACTCCTGCCAGCAGAACATGAGGCAGTAAAAGAAAGACAACTCCCCATCCTACGCCTGCCGTTCAGCGGAGAGTACGTCACTTTAAAACTTTTTTTTTCTTTGCTTTGTCTTTCAAGTACACATATATACTCTTTTTTTGTTTACTTTTCCTGAATTATGACATGCTTACTGACTTCTTTCTTTGACTCTGTCTCTTATCCCCTTTTTCCTTTGCAGTCTAAGCACAAAGAGGATACGTCAGCCACCCGCCCCATTATGCTTTAGGAACCTGAATCGGAGGTACATTTACTCCTTCTTCTCCTCTTTTTTTTTTCCTTTTCTTTTATTTCCATGTGTTCAGTCTGCCATACGCTTTTGGTTACCTCATTCACCCAAAAGGTTATTTTTGACTTTCATATCTTCTTCTTCTTGTCTTCTAGGATGAGCCTGAGCCTCTTTCCATATATTGCCCCACTGCCGAGGAACTTTCTGCCCCCATGGGTACACCTATGGAGGGCTTTCGTGGTGGGGTTGAGTTTGAAACACCTGCCCCTTCTGCAGCTACACGTGGAGTTCCTACTGAGGCTACTACCTCTCCCATTGGACCGGTACCCATAGATGAGGGTACTCATACTAGGAAGGTTAGTGAGGTCACCCCTACTCCTGCCATGACACCCTCTGTTCAAAGGGGAGCCACCCCTCCTGCTGCTACTCAGATCGAGGCTACTCCTGTCACACCTCTCGTCATTTCCACTGGTAACCCCTTCGTTACTATTTCTCAGGCTGTGAAGGATGGTTCTTCTCCGGTAGTTATTCCTTCATCCATTCTCGTTTCTACCACCTACGGGTCTGATGCTGATTTGTCCTCAGAGGAGTCTGGGAAAATTCTTGAGGATCCTGATAATGAGCCCGTCTTGGGGAGGAGGATTTCTGAATCCGAGGAAAAGGAGAGTGTTCCACCTGAGACAATGGGTATGTGCTTTCTTTCTTCCTTTCTCTCCTTTCTTTGTTAAGTTCATTCTTCTCCTCTTTTTGCTAAGTTCACTCTTCCCCCTTTGTTTGCATGTCTATCTCTCTGTTTGGAGAGACCTTTGAGGGGCTAGGAATTGCAGCAGACGTAGGGGTGTCTGTAGCAGCTACTCCTGCCGTACCCACAGCACCCATTCCTGCCGCATCTTTTGTACCAGTTTCTGTCGTATTTACAGCATCTGTTTCTGCCGTTCCTTCTGTACCTGTCTCTGTCTTTCCCACAGCCCCCATTATCGCTGGCTCTGGTAAACTTTCTTTTCCCTTATTTCTTTCTTCACTTCTTCCCCGTGTGTTTGTCTCCCATTTTCTTTTTATCAAGGTTTCTCATTTCATGCCTTGCGCCCTTTTGACAGGTCCACCTCCTACGGTGCCTTTTCAGTTTGAAGTGGGCAGTAGTTCCGCCACCATTCCAGATCCTGTGAGCGAGGCTGCAGCCTTTTTTGCACGCTTTGACCAACCTAAAGTCAATGATCTTGGACCTGCAGATTTCTGGGGCTCCGGACCTCCTTATACAGATTTTCATGGCTTCAGAATCCCTGAGGACTGCACTTCTCGATTGGTGAAGATCTACAGCAACCGTGGGGATTTCATGCAAGGATTCCGACTTGGTTGCTCCGCTAGAGAGCATTTCTTAAGGATGTTGGGGAGTGTACTAAACGATATTTAGCACAATTTTGTTGACACTATCTCCACCGAGAGGATCCTACAGTGGAAGGCTGCGGTGCAGGAGCTTGTTAGTGTTGGTTTTGCTATGGAGTTTATCTTGGACCACCTTCGAGAGATTGCCCGAGCCGTTTTCATGAGGAGAGTCCAGCCTACTATTGACGCTATTGACTCACGCCTTGAGATTCTGAGAAAGGAAGTGGCAGACTTGGAGGGCCGTCGCGAGCACCTTCTTTCTAGTATAGGCGGGTCCAGTCTTTTTGGAGATCAGCCATTCATTTCTGGACTTCATTGATGATGATGCAGTTTCTTCTTTGTTTTGTTGTTTCCTTCACCTTATTACTCTATTTAGTACATTATATTTCCTACAGTACTTATTTGGGCTAGTTTGCCACAGTTTGGGTTTGTAACTTATGATGCTACACTTTGCTACTGTTTTTGCTTTTGCTATGACATATGATGATAATACTTCATGCTTTTCCTTGCATCCTCATGAAAGCAAGTTACAAAATTTTGTCTTGTGACACAGTCACTTAAAAGATGAAAAACAAAGTAAAAGGAAATATAAGAGCTTTTTCAACAAAACAAAAGAAAGGGATAATCACATGACTTTTCTTCTTAGGCGTAGTAGCGTTTCAACCATTTCCCATTGATGGGATCCATTAAGTCCCTGCCATCCATCTGAGTCAAGCGGTAATATCCACTTGGATGTGCCTCTCTTGTCACAAGGGGTCCTTCCCACTTCGTTGCAAACTTCGATGGTCTTACCAGGCCTCTCCTAACATAATTTGCCACTTTTAGAACCAGTTGTCCTTTTGTAAACACTCTCTCTTTAGTCATCCTGCCGTAGGCCTCAGTCATTTTTTGCCTGTATCTGCGGCTGCGTTCTTGGGCTTTTTCTCTTCTTTCATCAAGTTCTTCTAGGTCTTCTCACCTTTCTGCCGTAAAAACTTCTTCTTCTTTCTCCTTTTCTTGCATCTACATGACTCTCAAGGATGAGGTCATTTTCTCTGCTGGACTCACCACCTTAGTTCCGTAGACCAAGGAAAAAGGTGAAAAACACGTGGCTGACTTTGGTGAACTTCTATAAGCCCAAAGAGCGTCTGGCAGGTGCATTGCCCATCCTCCTGTATACTCTTAGCTCATTTTACTAATAATCTTTATGGGAGTCTTGTTTGTTGCCTCCGCTTGCCCATTTCCTTGAGGGTAATAACGCGATGACCGGTGATGCTTGACTTGGTAGAACTCTAGCATTTTCCTCACATCATTGTTGACAAAAGGTGTGCCGTTGTCACTGATGATCCTGTGAGGAACTCCAAACCTTACAATTATGTTTTCCTTGATAAAGGTTGCCACTGCTCCTCTTGTGGCTTTACGAAGTGGTACTACCTCTGCCCACTTAGTAAAATATTCCGTAGCCACTAGTATCCATATGTATCCTCGCGACGGTGGAGTCACTGGTCCAACCAAGTTGAGACTCTAAGTGTGGAAGGGTCATGGTGTGACCATGCTATGCAAATTCTGCAGATGAGTGTGAATCAAATTGGCTTGTACTTGGCAACTGTGGCACTTTTTCACAAATTCTGCCGTATCCTTTTTCATGGTAGGCCAGTAGTAGCCCATTTGCAGCAGGCATCTGTAAAGCCTTTTCTTTCCCTGGTGTTCCCCACACTCTCCTGAGTGCACTTCCTTCACCATTTCTCTTGCTTCTTCAGAGCCCAGACACCTTAAGGGATCCCCATCATACCCTTTTTTGAAAAGGACCATATTATGCAAAAAGTAGGGGCGTTGCCAACCTCTTAAGCTTATATTTTTCACTATACTTTTGCGGCAGGATGCCTTCTGTTAGGTACTGTATGAACGGACTTCTCCAGTCTTCGCTGATGAACACAGCGTAACTCTCCTCTCTGTCAGCCGCAAGTTGGCAGTTTTCACACTGGGTTTGGACCTGGTCTGCGTCTTTACCCATGTTTGGCCAATAAAAGCCTGCCCTTTGAAGTCTGCGGTAAAGGTTGACCTCCCCGCAGGATCCGTAAGTCTTGTCATGTACTTCTTTCAACTTTCTCTAGGCCTCCTCTTGCCCCACACATCTAGACAAGACTCCACCCGGCATCCTGCGGTACAATTCTCCTCTCACCAAGGCGTAGTCTTTAAGTATTTTTAGCTCCACTGCTTCTTCTTCCCTTATTAAAGCTTCCTTTATGGGGATCCGCCAATCCCTTTCACAGTGTTCTTCCTGGAACCTTTCTTTCAACATCTCAATTATGGATTCTTCTCTCTTGCTGACCTCTACTCTAGTGCTCCCCCCTTCGAACATTATTTATGAACCTAGTGCAGCCAACGCATCAGCAAACCGATTCTTGTTCCTTGGAGCATGTTCTATTTCAAAAGTTAAAAACTTTTCTTCCATCTTTTGGACCATTGCTCTGTACAAGGCTAGGCTAGGTTCTTTTAGGGAGAAACTCCCTTTGGTTTGGCAGACCACCAAGTTCGAATCACCCAGTACTCTCAAATGCTTAACTCCCATTTCAAGAGTTGTGGCCAGCCCAGTTAAGTAGGCTTCATATTCTGCTGTGTTGTTTGAACAGGGAAACTCCAAATTGAATGATAGTGCTATTGCTTTATCTTCTTCATGGTACAAAACTACTCTCACTCTTCTAGACTGGACAGTAGAAGACCCATCAAACTTCATTACCCATTGTTCTCTGACCTCTTCTGCCATGGCTACTTCCCCTGGAACTTCATCGCCCAGCGAGAATTATTCTTCACCTGGAAACTGTGCCAATAAGTCTGCTATAGCCTGGCTTTTCACCGCCCTTAGCACCCCTATTCTCAAGTCGTACTGTGACAATTATAACAACCACTGGGATATCTTACCAGAAAGGATTGGTTGCTGTAACAGAGCTTTGATAGCATGGGACTTGGTCATCAGCCATACTTCGTAGGCCAAGAAATAATGGTGCAACCTTTGTGAGGCATACACAATAGCCAGACACGCCCTTTCTGCCCTTGGGTAACAGGTTTCTGCATCTTTTAAGGCGTGGCTGATGTAATACACTGGTTATTCGACGCTGCCTCCATCCTCTTGGGTAATTAATGCACCGATGACATATGAATTGGTGGCCATGTAAAGTAGTAGTGGCTTTTCGTGAATTTGGGCTTGCACTGTAGGGAGGTTCATCATAATCTGTTGCAGCCTTGTGAAGGCCGCCTGCTGCACTTCTCCCCATACAAAACTTTTCCCTTTCCTCAGTAACTTGGTAAAAGCCAAAGTGATTGATGTCAACCTAGGGATGAACCTTTGGATATACGAGACTTTCCCTAAGAAGCTTTTTAGTTCCCTTACCGTGGCTAAAGGTCTCATAGTTGCAATGGACGTGGCTTTGGCTGGGTCTACATTTATTCCCCTGCTATGAACCAAGAAACCCAGAAATTTCCCTGAGGATACTCCAAACGCACACTTGAGAGGATTCATTCTTAATTTAAAGGCTCTGCATCTTTTGAATACTTTTCTCAGCACACAGAAATGCTCTTCTCTCCTCTTTGACTTAACTACTATGCAGTCCACATAGTCTTCTAACTCCTGATGCATCATATCGTGAAATATGGCCGTCATTGCCCGTTGATAAGTCGCACCTACGTTTTTCAACCCGAAGGGCATCACGATGTAGTAGAAGTTTCCCATAGGTGTTCTGAAAGCAGTTTTCTCTGCATCTTTTGGTGCCATCCTGATATGGTTGTATCCACTGAAACCATCCATAAATGAGAATATGACGCTTCCTGCCGCAGAATCTATCAATAAATCCATATTTGGCAATGGGAATTCATCTTTCGGGCACGCTTTGTTGAGATTTCTAAAATCTACACAGCATCTTATCTGGCCATTCTTCTTCCTTACTGGTACTATGTTGGATAGCCAATGGGGGTGTTCAATAGGCTTGATGAATCCTGCGGCCAGCAATTTCTGCACTTCTTTGACTATTTGCCCTTCTATTTCTGTGTGAAATATCCTGGCAGGCTGAGCCACTAGCTTGGCCTGCGGATCTACATTTAACGTATGTGCAACTAACCTAGGGTCTAGCCTTGGCATTTCACCGTAGTCCCATGCGAATACATCTTTGAATTCTCTCAACAACAGTACCAGTTCTGTTTTTTCTTTTTTCGTTAAACTTGCACTAATTGAGATGGGCCTCAACCCTTGCGAGGCAAACCCCAGGTCAATTTCCTCCATTTCTTCTTCTGCCGTAACCTGCACCTCCTTTTCTGTTGTAACTCCTTCGCTTTCCTCTTTATTACTCTCTTCCTCTAAAATTTCTTGAACTTCACAACACATTAAATTCTCTTGCTGCTCTTCTTGGGTGGGGCCCATCTGTGTTTCTATCACGGGCCCCACGTGCCTTCATAATTTGTATACGATCCTGCCATCAGGTCCTCGGATCCTGGCACATTGGGGTGTATCATCGGATCCTGCGGCGGGCGCTTCTTTCCTTTTCTTCTTTCTTGGCAATAATTCCCTTAGATCGGGTTCTGGGTCATCTTGGACATCTTCCCACCTAGGCACGAAGGTACCTCGTGGCTTTGATACTGACCTTTCCCCATATGGATCCCATTGGTCGTAGAACATAGTTTCTACTAAGTGGGCTTCTGCCTGCTCGAATGGTGAGGGGTTCGTGGCTATGCGTATCATCCTGCCATTTAATCTTCCTTTCACACATTGGTGATAGGTGGATGAGACCAGTCGGTGTTTGTGTAACCATGGCCTTCCCAAAAGCACGTGATAGGATACTTCTGTTTTCACCACATGAAACCGAGCTAAAGAAGCTATGGGGCCTACTTTCAACTACAACTGAATGTGGCCTGCTGTGTATGCGCCCCTTCCGCCGAACCCTGTCACTTCCATTGGGTACCCCTGAATCTTCCTTTCTGAAATTCCTGCTGCTTGCAAAGTGCTCAATGGAATGAGATTCACAGAAGCACATGTATCTACCAGGGCTCTCTTTATGGGGATTTGATTTATGGATGCCGCCAAGTATAAAGGCCTCCTGTGATCTGGGTGTCTCACCTCTATATCTTCATCACTAAAAGTGATTTTAGTTGACTCCAATAAGAGAGCCCTATCATCTGGTATTTCTGCCGATAGACATTCTACTCCTGCACCGGAGGCAATGCTCACCAAAGCTTCCGTGGCTACCTTTCTTTCCTTTGCTGTGAGTCGCAGCTGGTCGAACAAATTTTTGAACTTAGAACTCTATTGTAAAGTGGTAATAGCTGCTGCGGCCAAGGCCAAGTTTTCTTCCTCGTCTTCTCCTGGATCTGTGCAAATTACCACCGCTGCTACACCCTTCCCTTTGTGGTTTGGGAGTGGATTTCTTTGGACTTCCTGTTTGGACAATTCTAGAGTCCTTTCCTTTATCCTGCGGTGCACTAATCTGCAGAGTGCCCAACATTTTGCGATAGAATGTTGGACATAATTGTGTAAACGACAAAAACGTGGGTCCCTCCGTTCCTCATCTGTGGGCTCCCTAGCAACCTGGTTAGGTTTGAAAATTCCATCTGCTATCCATTTGTCTAGCAGTACGTCTAGCTCCTTTGAGGTGCATGGTATTGGCGGGGGAGTATCGTACTCTCTCCCGTCGGTCTTTCTCCTTCGCTCACCGGTGGACACCGCCACGACTTGCAGGGCACTTCTTTTGTCCGTGCTCGGCTTTACGGACTGGGCAGTTTTTCTCACCTTTTACAACAACTGTGTGAATTGGGAGATCTTGAGGTTTTCTAGGACTGCCCTATACTCCCTGATCATATTCATCATACACATCTCTACCAACGTCCTTTCTTCGCAATGGTCATAGCAGTCGAGTGCTATGTCCCTAAATCTCTTGATGTACTCCATCAAGTCTTCACCATTCCTCTATTTGGTTGCTTGCAAAGTTGCAAGTGTCACCGTTTCCTCTCCGTGAAAGTATTTAGTACAAAATACATCCACCATATCATCCCATGTCAGGATCGATCCTGGCTTTAAGCCGATGCACCAGGTGTAAGCCCGATCACATAGTGATTTAGAAAATTCCCGAAGACATAAGTCTTCATCTGCAACATAAGGGCCAAGCGTATCAATGAACTTACTTACGTGCTCAACAACACTTCCCTTCCTACCATCATATTGTGCGAAAACTCGCGGTTCATACCTTTCGGGGTATGGTTTACTGAGCACCCTTAGTGGGTATGGAGGCCTTCGTGCGTAGAATCTTTCCTTGGGTGCTCTGGCTCTCTCTTGCTCCAAGAAAGCCGTTACTTCTGCCATAGTAATAAAACGTTGATCCACATTCTGCGGGACACCTCTTGTTGGTGTCTCTTCCTTATCTGCCGCATGTTCTGGATCATACTGGCTTCCTTATTCCTTCGTTCTGTCTGTTTTTAGCTGACAGATTTCTTTCATCATTTGTTGCTGCGAGTGTTGTAGAGCCTGCAACACCTCCACAAAGGTGTTGGCATTATCTGCGGGGATTCTTAGTGGAGGCTGGGGTCTAGCCCCCATTCCGTTGGCACCCTCCACCTGGTTAGGCTGTTATGGGTGAGGCATCATTGGCTTAGACTCTGCTTGGGAGGGCACGGCACTCATATTTCGCATTGTCCTGGACTTTGGAGGCATTTGTTTGCGAGGGCTCTTATCCCTAATCTGTTTCTCAACTCCCCAGTGAAGTCGCCAATTTAATGTAGGGGCCTTTTTTGGTGTTGTGCGTTGAGCTGGGCTGCCTCCTGCGGTGATGGGCCCGAGTATTCTAAGTAGGAGAGTTGAGACCGACCTAACTGTAACTCACTTTGGGCCGGCTTGTGTGCAAACTAGGTCTCGTCTGCCAGGAGTGTACTTACGGCAGGTAGAGCTGTTTCAAATGATTTACGGCAAGCAGATACAACAATAGCAGAAGAACAAAAATATAGTGACCTTTCCTTAATGAAAAATGACAAAGTAATTCCTATCTATGACAATCACAGTAATAACAATAGCTTTTGCAAAAGAAGTGAAGGATTAAGTGACCATATGAATTAATCGAGGAAATAATATCAAGTCAAGTTTGGGTTTGTATAGGCAAAGGCCAAAGAGGAAGACCGCCTCCTCTCAATGAAACTAATCTCCCAGGAAAAGATCCTGCCATGGGGATTAATGACTTTAAGGGAACCGGACCTAAATGATTAGTGCCCAAAGGAATCTCTATTGTTTACTTGCCTCCAAGAGAGTGGGATTTCAAGGGGGAGAGAAGGGAACCGACCTACTGGTGCATGCCCATTATATTATCTTTCTTTTACTTTCTGTTTTCTCTCTTATCTTTTCTTCGTTCCTTTCTTTTTCTTTTGTTTTCTTTTCACTTCCTAATACCTCTGTTTTTTGATCCTCTGTACAGGGCACAGCAAGGGTCTTCTTATAGGGCCTACCGCGACCAGATTTTACCTCTTTGCCCTTTAACCGCCTTTGTCTGGTCTAGGCGTATTTGCCGACCACCAAAGAGTTCGTTTGTGTACCACTTACCCTCGCTAGACAAAGGCAGGTTTGTGTCGTTTGTTAGTCAACCGTGGCATCCTTTCCTGCCACGGCGTAAAGGCTTTCTCTCTCTTTCCCTCATGGCATGCACCTAGCGATTCCCCCCTCAACCTTGTCTCTTTTAGGTGGTCTGTCATCCCAGCAGGACGTACCTCCCAAAAGGGCTTGGGCAGGAGCCGCAGAATAGGTCTTTTCCCCTCTCCCCACCACCAAACATACCCCATTTACCTCTTACCTCTAACCCATGACCCCACCACATCCCATATTGGCTAGGTACAGACTGGTGGTGCCTGGGCCTCGCGCGTGCTTCCCTTGCATGTGTGTCCAAAATCTGCCTGCCGCTCATGTGTTTGCCGCGGTCTGGAGCTTTGTTTGCATAGTCTGTTGCACCTCTTCGTTCTTTTATGTGGGCCTCGTCTTATAATTCACTGTTCCCTTTGGGGCTGGGCTTCATTTGATACTGGGTTTTACATTTCTCTTAGCCCATTTCTTGGTTGCCTTCATTTCCTGCCATACTATTTTATCATTCCTACTGTAATGACTTGGTCTTGTTGGTCCTCTATTAGACCTGCCGTTTACTCTCTTCCCCAAATGGCTTTGCATGACCGTGGGCTTTCTTACTTAGGGGCTCCTGTGTCCCCTTGGGCATCCTCGGCCCATTTACTTGTTTTGGGCATCCTCAGCCCATTTACTTGTTTTGGGCTTCCTCGGCCCATTTACTTGTTTTGGGCATTCTCGGCCCATTTACTTGTTTCGGGCTTCCTCAGCCCTTTTCCTAACTTTGTGTTCCCATGGGCTTTGACTTACTTCATTGGGCTTCCTCGGCCCAATTACTTCATACTCATCCTTGGGGTTTGTAGGCCTACCAACGATCCCCTACTCTCTTTGCTTACATTACTTTGAGCCTACCGCGGCTCATTCTTACTTTTTCACATCATACACTGCCCATGGGTTTGTTATTCTCTCTTTCCGGGCCTTTCAAGCCCACTTGCTTTCTCAAGGCCCATCTATTTATTTTATGAACCTGTGACCCATTATTCCTGCCGCTTGAGCTTAATGGTTTTATTCTATACTTGCCACTTCTATTTGTTGCTTGCGTTGTTGAGTTGGGCCTCCTTCTTGTTTTACAAAAATGACCCTTAACAACTGGCGTTATTTACTAAGCTATAAACGCCTTTACCAAATAGAAAAAGACTTCATCAACCCGAAGAAAAGAAAACACAACCGTCCGAGTAAGGAGAAAGGGAGAAAGAGTCTTAGTGCCACTGTACACTGATTTGGAGAAATCTGATCGCTGGTCATCGACTGGAGGCTGCAGCGGATGATAAGGACCAAAGTTTCGGATTTGATTTAGTGATTTGCTCAATATTGGGGTTGGGGTTTTTTTTTTTTTTTTTTTTTTAAATGAGAATTTGTGGGTTTGCTACCTCTATAATCTGTTGGGCTTGGCTCTGTTACAATTTTTTTTTTTTGGGCTTTTTTTTTTCCATGAAAGTAGAACAAATATATATATATATATATATTTTAATTTGAGGGTGTTTTTAATACAGAGCAAATATAAAAAAATTTTAATTATTATATATAATTTTTTTTCTTTTTAAGTTCAAGGTGTTTCTTGGAACACCCTGAGCTGCATATGGCACAACCATTGGGCAAAGCTATGGAGTAGTAAGGTGTTAAGCATCTAGCCATTACGTGAATGTGAAAAAATATAGGTGAACCTGAATTAGATTAAACTAACTTGTAACCCAATTGTCCCAACTTGTTTTATAACCTATCTTGAATCTTCTACGAGGGACTCATTTTAGACCTGAACTTGATCTGACAAGAACAGTTTGTCAGGTTTGCTTAAAGAAATTTAAAAGAAACTCACTCTTCATTTCGCTCTGAAATCAATATATATTTCACCCAACTGACGAAATTCTAGCCCAAATTCCAATTTAGGCTAATATGGGCCATAATTTAGGACAATACAGAACATGAGACACCTACACTGAATTACACACCAGCACAAAAAACAGAAAGGTATTTAAACATTGCTTTGAAGCCTATAAATAAACCCCTCCACTCCATTCCAAACCATCTACACTCATTTAGAATTCCTTATAGAAAAATTATCCATCTACTATCACCCATATACCATTACGTAATTTCCTTTATGCTTAGTTTGATTTGGCTCTTTTCATGGTGGTTTCTTGCAATCACCCTCTTGAAAATGAGCCTCTCACTCATGAGGAAAACCACTGAGGCAAAACTCCACCGGGTGAATTTAAGGTCACCACTCCCGAGAATCCATTATTATCAAAACAAATGGTTACAAGTAAAGGAATCCCAGTACCTTATACCAACCTACAGTTGAACTCTTACCCCAATACACAATTGAACTTGTAATGTAGTGAAAATCTCTCATTTCAATGTAAGGCTCCAAGTACGTGACTAACCAATTGATGCACGAATCCCAGTACGTTACTGACACACCAACTTGAGGAGGATGTAACATGTACTATGTAATTTTTAGAATATAAAAACAAGAGTGTACCTTGGTGTGGTGAAATTCAGAACCAAAGATTAGAAGTACTTGAGAACACTTTTAATCTTCACTCCAATTTCACTTGTGCCAAAGAAGTGTGGTCTCTCAATCAGTTTATATGTGTGTGTTCAAGGGAGAATAAGAGAGTGTCCTACACTCACATACAAACCATTTCATTCTCTTATAACATTCTCTATGTTTCTCTCCTTATAACTGATTATCTAATTGTGTTAGCCTTTTGGGTCATTCCAATTGGGCTTTAGTATATGGCTTGGAGTGGGACCAAAAGAAAACAAATAAGACACTAGCTCCAATGGGTCTTGGGCTTTTCCTTTGGGTATCTCAACCATGGAGGTTAAGGTAGCCAAGGCATCCGTAAACTGATTCTGAGCACTTGGGACGATTGCGTACTCAATCTTGTCAAAGGTCATAGTTAAGTCTTCTAGGTGTTGTATAAGGCTTCAAATGTTCTTCCTTTACTTTCCACAACTTCTGTGCCTGAGCTATAAGCAAAGTTGAATCCCCAAAAACTTCAGCCTCTTTTACCCCCAATTCTCGAAGAGCTTCTATTCCAACAATACAAGCTTCATATTCGGCCATGTTATTTGTAGCTTCAAACTTCAATTTGATTGCCAAGGGTATGTGAGAACCCTTGGGGGTGATCAAGAGTACTCCTATTCCATTCCCATATTGATTCATATCTCTGTCAAAGTGCATCCTCCATGTCCCTAACTCAACATCCAAATTTGCTTGTAATTCAGCATTTAGAAACCCTGTATTTAGGTGGGAATAATGTAAGGGTTGTGTGTGTGAGAGTGTGAAGAATTGATCAAGTGTGTGCATCAAGAGGCAACTCACGACTGGATCTCGTGACTGACTCGCGAGTGGTGACTTGCCAGAATCTAGCACACATGTGGAGCATATAGGAAGTTGAAGGGTCAGGACGGCTGGATCACTGCAGGACAAAAAGTACAGTCTGGCCTTTCTGTTAACTGGCAACTGGAACTTTCAACTCATCCCAATCGCAAAGTGACTCGCCAGTGCACTATATTTTGCTAAAAACTGACTTTTCACATTCCATCTCATACCATACTATAAATACCCTTATACTCACGAAATGTAGAGAGTTTCCAGAGAGAATTTTGAGAGAAAAACCCTAGAGAAAAACAAGATTGATTCATCCACAGTCTTGTACATTTGATTCTCCAAATTCCTCTACTCTCACCCTCTCCATTGTCATATCCATGAAAGTATCTAAAGCCAAATCCTTACCTCATCACATTCAGAGCAATGAGAAGGTTCTTAGTGTTTGGGAAGCAGTTTAAGAGAGAACTAATTCATTTTGGTTGATGCAATGGACTAATTGCGGGATCCGGTAAGCTAGAGAAAACAAGGTTAGGCATAACCCTGTTGGAGCAAGAAGCTTAGAGGGCTTAGGTGCATCGGGTAGATTAGGCTTGGAGAGCCTATTGCTATTCATGTATCCCAACTGATTTTCTAGTGGATCATTTATCGCTTGGAGGGCGGGGGAGAGGTTTTTTGTTGAATTCTTCGATTTCCTCTTCGATAACATGTGCCAGTGTTATCTTGTGTTTGCTTCTCTCTATCCCTTACTATTTGCTTTTAATATATGCTGAGTTGTGATTAAAATATGGCTTCGAGTAATTTGCATATTTGGGTATTGCTTATATTTCATATTCCGCACATACATTGTTTGAATATAAGCTTGTATTAGTTAATTTGAATTTAGGGGTCTAAACATTCACTAGTGTTTTATACACTAAGTGAGCTTTCATATGGTTCTTAGACCATTGCAAAAACTAGGTAGTGACTCCTTTGACCCGTTGTGTCCACAATAGGGGTCAAGGAATAACTCAAGGTAAAACAACCTAATCAAGAGCTAACCTGCTCTGATACCACTTGTTTGTTTGTTTAGACCCCTTAAAAACATATTAGTTTAACCTAATGAATTAAACAAGTATTTACTTTGGTTAATTATGAGATCTAGTTAAACACGTGGAAACATATTACTTGGTACGGAAAAGTAAAAAGGACAGTATTATGATGATCTAGGAAAACCAATGAAACAAATCGTTTCAAGGTAAAAACCTGGGAGAATTTAACCTAACTATCCTTAAGGTAAACAAATCCACTATGATAGAATGGAAGATTACAATAGATTTAAAACCTAAATCTAAAACCTCAAGTAGAACTTATTAACACGACTATGTGCAACTCTGACTCCACGGACTCTTCTATCTTGGATTTGCTAAATACAAACTCCTAATTTGTGACTTTGAGATCCCACTCAAAGGTTTTAGATCACCATAAGTAGTAGATCTTTATGCAGCAACTTGTTTCCACCAGTTCTTGGTTGTAAATCCTGTTCTGGTAGATGCTTGTTGAGTTAGAAGTCTCAAATCTCATAGGAGTAACTCACAAGTCTTCCAAGAGCTTCTAAAACATAATTAGGATTTTCCTTTTATACCTTGCTACGTTGGACTGAAACCCTAAACATTTTCATGTGCTTGGGCCTGGTTTAAATTTTGTAAGATTAACTTATCTACAATTTTTGATCGGTCAAGTCTAATTTTCTATCGGTTGAGCATCACTAGACTTGAACTCTCCTTTCTGCAGTTTGAATGTTCTTGAATCTTGATTTGTACAAGCTTGAGAAATGTCTTTGTTCTCGATTTGCTAGCATACACAAAATAAGAATATAAACATTTAATCTTAAATATTTAGAACCTAACAGTCGTCTATTAAGATAGACAATCTTAATGACTTTTATACTCATCAAAATCAATCACTAGGTATAGAGTTATTTTTCCAAAACTAATCTATCTAAAGCATGTATCCACGTGAGTTTCATGCTATTTGATAATGCAACTATGCAAAGTGAGTTTCTTGAATTATAGTCACTCACTAACTACTGCGAAAAGAAGATTACCAAAAACGAACAGGGGTGCAATATTCTCTTTTTTCTTTTTTTGGCTAAGAATAGCAAGTTGCCTACATTGGATCACGTATATTCCTCCTACCATGCTCTCTTGGTGGTGATCTAACGAAGGGTCTAACCAATTTGAGTTAGGAGGAGTAAAGACTTTTTGGTAGATGATGACGGATCCCTCATTACATTTTGGCCCTTATATATTATAGTGACAATTTAACGTCAATAGCTGTCCCCACTCCCCACTCCCCACTCCACTCGAGTGGTGGTGGTCAGGTAACGGATTGATTGTCAAAGATGATCGAACAACTCGATTATAGTAGTCGCATACACTGTCAAATAAATACATTCAAAGTTCAAATAACTTCATAATCTATCTATCTATTTATATATAAGAACAATCATGCAAATTAATTATGGATATTTCATTAATCACGTATGTCCATAGTCCATACAAGAATGATTAGGAATTTGATTTTTCTTTTTGTTTGGGTATTTTACTCGAATATTGGCAAATTAATCATCATTAACACTAGACTTTTTTTTTTTTTTTTTTTTTTTTTGAGAATCATCATTAACACTAAGACTTAAAATGCTATAAATACGGCAACAGAGACGACTCGATCCATTAAAAAAAAAAGGTGAAGTAGCGAGATTAATTAATTTTAAAAGTAAAGCGAAACACTAAAATTCGTATAAAAGGCGATGAGGAAATACGTTGCGAGTGCAATTGCTAATTAATACCTCATCGAGAGTTTGAATAGCCATTTACCCATTAGGGCCAGGAGGATGTCGTCACTGTCTCCACCTTTTTCATTTTGTGGTGCAACGAACATTTGGTGGGGTCTTACCATCTCAGTCATATGATCATTTCCGGTCCACATCATATCTAGGATTAATTTTAAGCAAACCCAAATGTCCTTGTTGGGTCCCGTGTTTCTTCAATAATTTGGAGCACAATTAAACAATTTTTTTTGCTGACCGTAGGACTTATATATTTTGGCATCCTAATTAAAATCTACCATGTTTTGAGCTAGATATTAGAAACTTAATCTTGATCGAATTATTGAACATTACAACTCAAGCAAAGATTACAAGTCATGAAATTAATTTGCCAATTTCTAGAACCTAACAGTTTTCATTTTTTTTTTTCCATTTCATTTTTTTTTAAATTTCTCATGTCTCGATATTTTCTTGCTTTTACATATAATATAATATTATTGATGGTCCTCGTTTCATCCATATATATAAGTTTGTCCTTGTTAATAAATTATTAGCCTCTATAAATAAAACAGATTATAATAATAATGTTAGACTTCTAGTTTGGGAGTTCAAACTTCAAACTTCAAACCCCATGCATTTTATGGGAAAAAATTGGCAAATTTCCTTTTTGAGCAAAAATTGTAGCGTTTTTTTCCCTTTTCCAAACTAATTAAGGCAATACCTCTCTTTTGTAACTTGATTTGAGATAAATCGAGTTTTTAAAAAAAAATTCTAGAGCCTTATAGTGACATTTTAAGGAGCCTATAGTGACATTTTAAAAGTTTATAGTGGCGTTTTGTAACTCAACCTTTATGAACTCGAGTTATAGACAATTTTTTTTTTTTTTACCTATAACTCGAGTTCATGGAAGTCGAGTTACAAAACGCCATTATAGGTCCTTAAAACGTCACTATAGGCTCCTTAAAAATGCCACTATAGGGCCTAACTAAATTTATCTCAAATTGAGTTTCAAAAGATAGGCATTTCCCTAATTAGTTTTGGAAAGAGGACAAAATGCTACACAATTTGCACAAAAAGGGCATTTGCCCATTTTCTCCCATTTTATGTGTAAAAATTTTTGAGTTGAATAAATCATCTCAATGACCCTTGTAAGTGGGGGCCTTTTTTTTGTTGTGCATTGGGCTGGGCTGCCTGCCGCAGTAGTAGGCCCGAGTATTCTGAGTAAGGGAGTTGAGACCGGTCCAACTGGAGCTCAACTTGGGCCGACTTGTGCGCAAACGTTGATTCCAAGTCCAAGGGAAGACGCTGTGAAGTGGGCTTATTATCTGTTCCTGCCGCAGGAGCTTTTCTCCAGTTTCTGCTGCAGGATTGACTTTTCTGCCGTAGAAGGAACTATTCTCCAGTTTTGCCACAGGTCTAACTTTTCTGTTGTGCAACAAGACTTTCTACCGTGCAGTAAAATTGTCTGCCGTGCAATAAAAGTTTCTGCAATGCAGTGAAGCTGCCTGCCGTGCTTTAAAGCCTTCTACAATGCGAATGACCACTCTTCGTTTTTTACTGTAGAAATGTTTTTCCACTTCCTTGGCCTGGCTTGTATGCAAGCCACACCACGTTTGCTAAAATCTGTTTATAAGCTCACAGCAGGCAGGGTCATTGTTAAGAGGTTATGGCAGGCAGACAATATATAGAAAACGTAAAGAAAATGCAGTCACTATTTCTGCCGCAATAAACAAGATAAATAACTTAAAAAGCCTCGCTTTTAAAGAATAACACTTAAACGAAGGATTAGAGCGGGATTAGTAGAGTAAAGAGAATGAATCTGCCACACCAAGTATCACCGAGGGACTCTAACCAGGGAAAGGAAAACTGCTCCCTCAACGCAAGTAACTTCAAAGGAGAAATTAATTGTTTTGAGAGATCAGCCCTAAATGGTATGTACCCGAGCATAAGTCGTATTTCCCTCCAATGGAGGACAAGGCTATTGAGGGAGAGAGGGGGTTAACCCATTTGGGTGCATACCTGCCATAAAACACTCTGTTTTTCCTTCTTAGTATTCTTTTCTCTCTGTTTTCTTTCTTCCGATTCTTTTATCTCTGTTTTCTCAATGACTTCCTTTTTTCGCCCCTCTTTCTTTCTTTCTTTCTTTTTTGTTTTCTCATCTTTGTTTTCTCATCTTTTTCCATTCCCCTTTTTCCTCCTCTTTTTCCTCCTCCCTTGTTTCCCCCCCCCCCTTTCCTGTACACAGCTACAGGTCTCTTATATAGAGCCTGCCGTGACCGATTTTACTGTTCTAGCCCTTTAATGGCCTTTGTCTGGTATGGGAGCCTTTTGCCGGCCACTTACCTAGTTAATGGTTCTGACTACCACCATTGACTTGTGGCTTTCAGACAATGAAGGTTTCTTTTCTACTCGTCTAGTGTGTACTCTCCCTCTTGGTCTCTCATGGCATGCACCCAGTGGTTCTTACCCAACCTTGCCTCTTTTGGGTGGCATGTCATCCCAGCAGGACTATGCCCACCAAAAGAGCCTGGGTAAGAAACATAAGAATGGGTTTCCACTCCTCTCCCCACCGCCAGACCGTGCCCTCTCCCATGACCTCACCCTTTCCCATAGTAGCTGGCTATAGGCTGGTGATGCCTGGGTCGTACGCATGCTTTACCTTCTTGATGTTTCATATGTTTTCCGAGGTCTGAGAATAGGTGTGCATATCCTGCCGTGCGCGTTTTGGCTTTTTCTGGGTTGCATCTCCAACGTTTATGACTTGTCCCTTTCTTTGAAGGGTTGAGCCTTATTTAATCATTGAGCCTCCCTTTAGTTTGAGTGTTTGCTTTGTGGCTTGGCATCTCCTACCATACCAGATTGTTATGCCTGCTGCTTATCTCAATCCTGCCGGACCCTTTTGGGCCTGCCGTGTGTTTTTCTTCTTAGTTTTCATGCCTATCTTTTTTATACAAAAGGATTTGGGCCTTTGTGGGCCAAACGATGTTGACTGGAACAAAAATGGTCTTGGGCTCAATTTATCCTCATCTGCAAAAGCCATCCTGCCAGAGAACTGCATTCTGCGGCAGATCTGTATTCTGCGGCAGATTTGTATTCTGCGGCAGATTTGTGTTTTGCAACTTACTGGGCTTTCTTTCTCATGGGCTTTTGGATATAGATTCACAAAATTGGGCATCAACAATTAGCCCCCTGAGCATATGGATTGCTCTTGCAATTCGTATGCGAAAACTCATGCAATTTTCTTCCGTGGGTTGTTTCACAACTCACATGCGAATGCTCCTCTTTTTTTTTTCTTTTTTTTTTTTGGCTTGCTTGCTGTTTCAATATTTACTCTCCTTAGGCATGTTGTTTTCTTTCTTTCTACAATTTTACGACCCTCCAAGGGTAGCCAAAAAGTGGTTCTTCATGATGGTGGTGGTTTTGTTGCTGTCACCCCAAAGTGAGTTTGTTGAAAGCTTTGCATATCTTTCTGCTGATTGCTTGCACGCTATTATTTTACTTGCGCCTGCTGGGCCTCTTTGGGCCTGCTGTATGCTTTCCTTTTGCTCTTCATGACTTGTGCCTACTGGGCCTCTTTGGGCCTGCTGTATGCTTTCCTTTTGCTAAATTTCATTAGCCTAGTACTATCATTGGGCTTGTACTATGCTGTTTCAGGCTTCCTTGGCTTATTTCATTGCTTTCGGGCTCCTTTGTCCCATTTTATTCTTTTGGGCATCCTCGGCCCGTTTCAATTCTTTTGGGCTCCTTTGTCCCATTTGGGCTCCTTTGTCTCATTTTATTCTATTGGGCATCCTCGACCCATTTCATCGCTTTCGGGCTCCTTTGTCCCATTTGGGCTCCTTTGTCCCATTTTATTCCTTTAGGCATCCTCAGCCTGTTTCAATTCTTTTGGGCTCCTTTGTCCCATTTTATTCTATTGGGCATCCTCGACCCATTTCATCGCTTTCGGGCTCCTTTGTCCCATTTGGGCTCCTTTGTCCCATTTTATTCTTTTGGGCATCCTCGGCCCGTTTCAATTCTTTTGGGCTCCTTTGTCCCATTTGGGCTCCTTTGTCCCATTTTATTCTATTGGGCATCCTCGACCCATTTCATCGCTTTCGGGCTCCTTTGTCCCATTTTATTCTTTTGGGCATCCTCGGCCCGTTTCAATTCTTTTGGGCTCCTTTATCCCATTTTATTCTATTGGGCATCCTCGACCCATTTCATCGCTTTCGGGCTCCTTTGTCCCATTTTGGCTCCTTTGTCCCATTTGCTTCCTCAAGAACCATTTGTTTTGTTTCATGGGTCTGTGATCCATTATTCCTGCCATTCGAGCTTAATGGTTTTCTTCTCAATTTACCAACTATTTTCTTCCCATATGGTTTTCATTCAACAGGATTGTTGATGATGATGATGTGTGCATCCTTCTCTTCATCATTTCTTTGCTTGTTTCTTGGTTTGCTTCTTGAAAATTCCTTGTGATCTTGGACTTCTACAATGGTACTCATTTCTTTATGTCTACGGCAATTCGTATACTTATTTCTTCAAGTTTCTGCCGCAGTACGTACTCATTTCTTTGCTTTTGTAGGGATAAATACTCATTTTTCTGCTTCCGTAGAATATGTAGATACTTTCTACCGCAATACATGCACTTATTTCTCTGCATCAATACACCTCTTACTCTGTTTCTGCTAGAGCAGCATCTATACTGTAGGAAGTGAAGGTTGTAGCAGATTCTGCGGCAGAAGAATTAGGCTTGACTGCTTACTTTCCCCCACGTATTCCTTTGTATCATCTCTTCACTCTTCCATAAGTGTAGTTGCTCTCTAAGAATGGTTGGAAGACACAGATGTCGTGGAATCCTTCCTTGTTGCGTTCTTCTTCATTATGATGTTCTACACTCTGTAGAATGCTCAAAATTGGCTCTTTGGATTCTTTGACTCTTCTTTCTCTTTGCGTTTACACATTTTCATTTCTTTTGCTCAAAACAAAGCGTAGAGCTAACATTGCAAGCCCTTATCATAGTAAAGTACTCTTTCATTTGCTGATAATACTTTTTGTTGTGTTGAAGAACTCATGTATTCTTTGCCAGGATGAAGTTTTAGTGGAGAAAGATGTTGGGCCTTGTGAAAAGGCAAGTTTCTTTCAGTGATAATGTATTTATGGAAGGCCTCCTTATTCGGAGCTGCTACTAACGTGGGCAAATGTATTGTTGCAATAGTAGAGGACCTTTTAGCCCCTAAGATCATCAATACTCTTGTACCTTTGTTGTTTGCATTGTGGGCTGTTTCTGATCCTGCCATAAATTCTGGTTTTGCTGCAAAATTGTCTTTCTGTAGAAGTGACTGAGTCCGCCACTCATTTTAAGGCGCCTACAGGTGGTGCCATTATAAATGTTCTTCTTTGAATCTTTCTTTCAGCCTTTCAATTATGGACTCTTTTCTCTTGCTGACCTCCACTCTGGTGCTATCCCCTTCGAACATTATTTGCGAGCCTAGTGCGGCCAAAGCATTGGCAAACCAATTTTCATTCCCTAGAGCATGTTCTATTTCAAAACTTTTCTTCCATCTTTTAGGCCATTAATGCACCAATGGCACATGAATTGGTGGCTAGGTAGAGTAACAATGGCTTTTTGTGGATTGGGGGCTTACACAGTAGGAAGATTCACCATGATCTGCTATAGCCTTTTGAAGGCTGCCTGCTGTACTTCTTTCCTCAAAGCTTTGCCCCTTCTATCTCAGCATGGAACGCCTTGGCAGGCAGTGTGGAACGCCCTGGCAGGCTGGGCTACTAGCTTAGCCTCGCGGTCCACATTCAATGTATGCACTATTAGCCCAAGATCCCATCCTGGCATTTTCACTGTAACCCCATGTGAAGACATCTTTGAATTCTTTTTAGCAACAGTATCAATTCTGATTTTTCTTTTTCTGTCAAACTTGCACTAATTGAGATGGGCCTTGGTCCTTGCGAGACAAACCCCAGGTCAACTTCCTTCATTTCTTCTTCTGCCACAACCTATAGATCCTTTTCTGCCACAACTTCTTTGTTTTTCACTTCATTACTCTCCTCCTCCAAACTTTCTTGAACCGCGCAACACACCAAGCTTTTGTAGAAGATACATGATGTTGCTGCTTCATATTGTTACTCTAAGCACTTTGCGGCAGGCTTTCTAAATTTACTGCAGAATGGGACTTTAGCTTTTTGAAGAAGACTTCCCAAATTTTGTTGTAAAATGAGACAGCCCCCAATATACAAGAATAAGCCTTTAGCTTTCAGCAGACGACTTCCCATGTTTGCCGTAGAATGAGCTTTTGCCCCCAACATGTGAGACAATTGGATGAGCTTGATATCACCTTCTTTTTGTGTTGATGCTCCATCATGTGGTTCATGCATTCTTTAGTAAAAAATTAGATGTCATGGATCTGCAAGTTGCCATATTGTAGAAATTCTTCGTTGCTAGAGAATTTGGGAAAAAGTTACTTCCCAAGCATGCTTTGACTTCGTTTCACTGCAAGCACAATTGCTTCCCATGTATTGTCTGCTACATATGATTGTGGCTATAGCTCTTACGCAAATTCTTTCTAAAGACTTGCGATCATGGCTCCTTCGCGGGTTTGATTGAGTGTAGCCCCCATTATGGGCTTTTGTCAAGAACTCACAACCATGGTTCCTTTGCTGGCTTTTAGCCAAGAATTCATAACCACGACCCTTTTTCTGGCTATTGCTACCAAGACCCATATTTCATGGGTTTCTTCTTTGCTTGCTTTGAGTATGGGCATATTTAGATGGAGCTTGCTACGTCTCTTGCTTCATGGTTGGCTAGTAATAGCCAAAAGTCAGCGGCTTCTAATATAGAATTTCCCATGACGTGCCAACATCATCCTGGGACAGCATGCTTCTTTATTCTTGTGGCAGAATGCCCTTGGAGCAGAACGCCTTCAATAAAAACCACGTAATAGATTTCTGCGGTAATAAGACAAGCAACTCTATTTACGGCAGGATGTGAGTCAGCAATTGTTTCTGCTATTTCCCTTTTGTACACAAGCCAAAAGAAAGAGCTTTGAGTTTGTCACTATTGCAGAGTTCTTCTAGGATGAGAAATAGGCATCAATGAGCTTCATGACTTGAAGAGTGATGGTGGAGTTGCATAGTTCGTAGGACAAGTAATCTGACACATTCTTTTTTTTTTAGAAACATCATAAAGATAATGATCATTAATGCCACTCTAGGCATAAATCCTCTGAGGTGATTCGCAGAAAACTTCTCAACACTTCAAGGTTGTTGAATCGGTTTGCTAGACCCAATGATGGACAAAGAGCAGCTTGTAGATTTGGGCTTCTTTATGGAGAGTACGCAATTACTGAGTGGTTGGCTTCATCCCAAGGTCTGGGTTTAATTTGGACACTTCACCACCATATCACATGCCTTCAATGTATGCTTTGGTAAAAAGCGGATGTTTCGATATCGCCGAATCGATTACTTCTCCCTCCTCCCTTTATTGATACTGATATATTTGCTGATGTGGTAGCAAAAAATTGATTCGGCAAAAGTGAATATGAAAGGCTTTGTATGCACCTCTCTTACTTTGAGAACAAACCTCAAATTTGTTGTGCTGAATTTTGTGATAGGATATTCTGTAAAAGGGACTGCTGGAATACAAAATTCTGCTGCAAAATATTCTGCTACAAAATATTCTGCCGTGAACAGTCTGCCGAAGAACAGTCTGCCGCGAACAGTCTGCTGAAGAACATTCTGGAATTCAGCAGATTCTGCTGTAAATAATTTGCGGAGAGATCTAAGTTCTGGCTTCTGGAATTTTCTGCTATAAAATATTCAGCAGATGAACATTCTGCACTTCTGAAATTCAACAGATTCTGCGGTGAACAGCCTGCCGAAGGATCTGTACTTTCTGCTACGAAATTTCTACGGAGGGACATTTTACAGTTTTGGAAAAGTCTGCTAGGGGATACTTTGCGGAGGAAATAGTGATTTGCAATAGTATAGTAATGATGAAAGTTTTCCATTGGCTGCTATAACTTCATTTTTTTTTTTTTCTAGCTTTTGATTCTTGAAGGGAAGTAGAGCTAGAATTACTGGCATAAAAAAAAAAATGATTGAAACCTTGTGAGGGAATGAAGGGATTTTTTTTTCTAAGTGCTGGACCCAAAGGTGGAAATGTAGAGAGTTTAGAAAGCTTCTAGTGCTTCCTTAAAATAAATGAGAGCAAAAAGTGGTGGAACTTTTGGTTTTGCATGTTTGAATAAGTGGCTTGCCACATGTCCCATATGCATCACAAGGGGAACAAGTGGCATTTAAAGGATAGGACCAAGTATTGTGAAGGCCTTCTATTGTAGAATTCTCAATATATTTCTGCTCTGTTTTAACATTGCTGTGCAGAATTCTGCTACAGCACTGTCCTGCGGTAACGCTGCTGTATTCTGCCACAAAATTCTGCTATGAAACTGTCCTGTTGTAACATTGCTGGATTCTGCCACAGCACTATCCTGCTGTAACGTTGCTGTATTCTGCCACAAAATTCTGCTACAAAATTGTCTTGCTGTAACATTGCTGGATTCTGCCACAGAATTCTGCTACAAAACTGTCCTGCTGTAACATTGCTGTATTTTGCCACAGAATTCTGCTACAGCACTGTCTTGCTGTAACATTGCTGGATTCTGCCATAGAATTCTGCTACAACACCGTCCTGCTGTAACATTGCTGTATTCTGCCACAGAATTCTGCTATGATACTGTCCTACGGTAACGTTGCTGTATTCTGCCGCAGGATTCTGCTATGGGATTGCTATGACGTTTTGGATACTTTCCTGAGAGTATAGCTTGGAAGGTTTAAGAACATCTGCATGTCTTGCTTTGGTAAGGACTTGGATACATGTTTGCGAGGGAGAAATTTCTCATTCTCCCCATCTTGATCCCAACTCCCCAGTGGAGTCGCGATTTGTAAGTGGGGGCCTTTTTTTTTGTTGTGCGTTAGGCTAGGCTGCCTGCCGCAGTAGTAGGCCCGAGTATTCTGAGTAAAGGAGTTGAGACCGGTCCAATTGGAGCTCAACTTGGGCCGGCTTGTGCGCAAACGTTGAGTCCAAGTCCAAGAGAAGACGCTGCGAAGTGGGCTTATTATCTGTTCCTGCCGCAGGAGCTTTTCTCCAGTTTCTGCCACAGGATTGACTTTTCTGCCGCAGAAGGAACTATTCTCCAGTTTTGCCACAGGTCTAACTTTTCTGTTGTGCAGCAAGACTTTCTACCGTGCAGTAAAACTGTCTGCCGTGCAATAAAAGTTTCTGCAATGCAGTGAAGCTGCCTGCCGTGCTTTAAAGCCTTCTACAATGCGAATGACCACTCTTCGTTTTTTACTGCAGAAATGTTTTTCCACTTCCTTGGCCTGGCTTGTATGCAAGCCACATCACGTTTGCTAAAATCTGTTTATAAGCTCACAGCAGGCAGGGTCATTGTTAAGAGGTTATGGCAGGCAGACAATATATAGAAAACGTAAAGAAAATGCAGTCACTATTTCTGCCGCAATAAACAAGATAAATAACTTAAAAGGCCTCGCTTTTAAAGAATAACACTTAAATGAAGGATTAGAGCGGGATTAGTAGAGTAAAGAGAATGAATCTGCCACACCAAGTATCACCGCGGGACTCTAACCAGGGAAAGAAAAATTGCTCCCTCAACGCAAGTAACTTCAAAGGAGAAATTAATTGCTTTGAGAGATCAGCCCTAAATGGTATGTACCCGAGCATAAGTCGTATTTCCCTCCAATGGAGGACAAGGCTATTGCAGGAGAGAGGGGGTTAACCCATTTGGGTGCATGTCTGCCATAAAACACTCTGTTTTTCCTTCTTAATATTCTTTTCTCTCTGTTTTCTTTCTTCCGATTCTTTTATCTCTGTTTTCTCAATGACTTCCTTTTTTCGCCCCTCTTTCTTTCTTTCTTTCTTTTTTGTCTTCTCATCTTTGTTTTCTCATCTTTTTCCATTCCCCTTTTTCCTCCTCTTTTTCCTCCTCCCTTGTTTCCCCCCCCCTCTTTCCTGTACACAGCTACAGGTCTCTTATATAGAGCCTGCCGTGACCGATTTTACTGTTCTAGCCCTTTAATGGCCTTTGTCTGGTATGGGAGCCTTTTGCCGACCACTTACCTAGTCAATGGTTCTGATTACCACCATTGACTTGTGACTTTCAGACAATGAAGGTTCCTTTTCTACTCGTCTAGTGTGTACCCTCTCCCTCTTGGTCTCTCATGGCATGCACCCAGTGGTTCTTACCCAGCCTTGCCTCTTTTGGGTGGCATGTCATTCCAGCAGGACTGTGCCCACCAAAAGAGCCTGGGTAAGAAACACAAGAATGGGTTTCCACTCCTTTCCCCACCGCCAAACCGTGCCCTCTCCCATGACCTCACCCTTTCCCATAGTGGCTGGGTATAGGCTGGTGATGCCTGGGTCGTACGCATGCTCTACCTTCTTGATGTTTCATACGTTTGCCGAGGTCTGAGAATAGGTGTGCATATCCTGCCGTGCGCGTTTTGGCTTTTTCTGGGTTGCATCTCCAACGTTTATGACTTGTCCCTTTCTTTGAAGGGTTGAGCCTTATTTGATCATTGGGCCTCCCTTTAGTTTGAGTGTTTGCTTTGTGGCTTGGCATCTCCTACCATACCAGATTGTTATGCCTGCTGCTTATCTCAATCCTGCCGGACCCTTTTGGGCCTGCCGTGTGTTTTTCTTCTTAGTTTTCATGCCTATCTTTTTTATATAAAAGGATTTGGGCCTTTGTGGGCCAAACGATGTTGACTGGAACAAAAATGGTCTTGGGCTCAATTTATCCTCATCTGCCAAAGCCATCCTGCCAGAGAACTGTATTCTGCGGCAGATCTGTATTCTGCGGCAGAC
Source organism: Quercus ilex subsp. ballota (assembly GCA_032727855.1). Taxonomy (NCBI): domain Eukaryota; kingdom Viridiplantae; phylum Streptophyta; class Magnoliopsida; order Fagales; family Fagaceae; genus Quercus; species Quercus ilex. The sequence continues at coordinate 17,309,088 of CM064917.1, read as the reverse complement.
TTGTATTCTGCGGCAAATTTGTGTTTTGCAACTTACTGGGCTTTCTCTCTCATGGGCTTTTGGATATAGATTCACAAAATTGGGCATCAACAACCCTTAAAAAGAATAATAGGGTTTTTGGACATATAGAGCTAGGGTTAGCTCTACCCCATGTACAAATGGCGGGATACTAGCTCTAACAGTACTCAGATAAGTCCATCAAAAATCGGGGAGATTTACAAAGATTGATATTTTCTTGTTTATAAAAAATATATATATTAATAATAAAGTAAATTTTTTATTTTTTATCTAAGTAAAGTTCTTATTTGCTTAAAAAAAAAAATTGATCATAATCATAAAATCTATACAAACACTCCAGGTGAACTAAAATCTAAGGTGATCCCAGTTGACCACATGGCCATGAAATTATTGGATGTTGTTAGGTATTTAGATTTTAGACTACTGATGTATATTATGCAGCGGACATCAATTAAGTTCGATTGAGTCAAATTAGTCTATTAAATTTTCATCAATTATAGAAATATGAGCATATGCTGTCACCAATCACAAAGCAAATAATCACAATAAATTCGAGATAGCTATATGATATCGGTGACGGTAAAGACATGAAAAACCCAAGGAAAAGCCTTCCGGAGAAAAAGAACCAGTACAAGGAGACCTTTTCCAAATGAACGATCAACCATAATAAGAGAAATTTTACAATCAAGGTTAAAACTTTAAACCTAGACTCTACAATCCCAATTGACCAACTTTTATATATCTGAATTCAACATTTTAGTAGCCTAAATTGGTGTGTTATTATTTATATATAAAATGAAATTTTAACCTTTTTTTTTCCCCTAAGATTTACTTAAAATGAAAAATGACATTTTGCTCAAAATTTAATTGATTCTGCAACAATTAAAACAAAGTTCAGAAAAAGACAAAAGTAAATTAATAACACACAAAAAAAACAATCGCAGTTCACGGATGTCGTGCGTTGCCAAGACGCCGATCCATAAATAATTGTGTAATTGTCATTAACTAATGAAAACTGGAATCTGCAAGGTGACACCAAGAGAGAAATAACGGTGATTTTTTTTTTTTTTTTTTTTTTTTGAGAAAAAATGGTGAAAGAGGAGGTAAAATAATAATAATTAATTAAAGGGATAAAAGGCAAAGAGAAAGTCAATTGAAATAGTTTTGTTTTTTGTTTGGGAGGAAATAGAGTCAATTGAAAGAGTAGATCATGCTCTGGGCTGATCAACATGCAAGTTGTACCAAGTTGCTAATGTTGTTTAGGAATCATATATGCCGATCGAGAGGCCCACTCCCTAAACGTTTAATCATTTATCATTTGATGATTTTCAGTTGCCTTCTTAGATGGTGAAATTTCTATTTTTCTGGACAAAATTGCCCTTTGTCTTTTTCGGACAAATTATATAACCTTATACCCCTCTTCCTAAACTAATTAGGAAAATGCTTTTCTTTTAAAACTCGATTTACTACAAATCGAGTTTAAAAAAAAAAAAAAATTCTGGAGTCCTATAGTGGCATTTTAAAGAGGCCTATAGTGACGTTTGAAGTACCTATAGTTGCGTTTTTTATCACCTTGATACTACTTTTTTATTTTATTTCACTTTGAGTCTTGCTAGAACCAAGCACTCACAATTCCATTTGCCAACAAAGTTACAGAAAACAGTTAATCGAGGGACAAATCAAATTAAATTGCCAACAAATGAGTCATTTAATTTGCAATCTAGGCTTGTAGCCCATTGCACATGGAGTTCAAAGTTGGTTCTTAGACTTATAATCAGGTGGTGGCTCCTATCTTCGCATAATCCAAAACTATTTGTGTACACCCGTGACAATTTGTAGTATGGGCCCAAACCGAACTACCCGAGCCAGCTTCGTAGTTGTCCGTCAATATGGAGAACCCCCTTGGAACCGATGCAAGCCCCTCGGGGCGCTCACAAGATTCAAGATTAAAACTGGTTGAAAGAATAACTTGATATCATTTGAAGATGTTGCTCATAGTGACAGATTATAGATGGTTGGGAATAAAGCTTTGTGACTTCTTGAGGGCTTAGTAATGAAAAGTACAAGCAAAACTAGATTTGACCAATTTAGGTGTAGTCTCTCATCCACAAACACCATGTAATTACACACACAGAAATCTATTTTAATTAGTGGCATCAAGATACTAGTTTGAAGTTTTGAACTCAAGATCTTATAAATCTCATAAACCTTAAGCAACACTAGACCAAGCACTTGGATTTAGTCTAACTTTTCCATTGCTAGTACATAGTTAGTGGAGTTATATATTATCACCAGAAAGAACGTAAGTTTGCAAGCAAAAATTTTTTGATATTGAAACTAGATTTATTAGACAAAAGTGGCCATATATGCCTTAGAACAACCAGGAAACCGGAAGAAGAGTAGATAAGAAACAACACAAAACTGGAAATAGTTAAGTGCTAGTAAAACCCAACAACCTCAGCAGTTTCTTTGCTGCCACTTATTTGATGCACTTAATGGGCTATAGAGCTAAGAACCAACATCAATTTGTGAGGATCAAACTGATGCAGAGTTGTGAGCATTTTGTCTCATGAATTTGAGAGCTCCCACCACCTTTTCATGAGGGGGGAGTGCCCCTTTCACCACAGGTAACTCAAGTAGAGCTTTCAACCTAGAAAATAGAAGTGGAGAAGTCTTCTCTGGGTCTATAAGCTTCAGACCAAGGACTTCTTCCTGAGCCTTATAGGAGCCAAATGTAGATACTATTACAATGTCCAGGAGTCCCACATTCTCTTGGTTAATGATTGGAATAACCTCTGGAAAAATGCACTTAATTCCCTCTTCAAGCAAGCTTAATTTCTCAGACACTTCCTTCAGGGCTTTCTCTTGTGCTTCTCCATCTGTTTTGAGTATTAAGACCATGTTCTCAAATACCTGCATGCCAGAACTTACAAGGTATTAGTCTGATTATGGCTTAGTTTTCTTTTAAATGATAGATTGTTCAGTGTGTGTTCTGCACCGATTAGTATGTTCCCATATATAGGTCTAAGATAATATATTCTTAAACTGTGTATTTCTGCTTATATATGCAGTTGAAGTAGTCCAATTACATTTATTGTGACCTCAATTTGTTAACATTTTGTAATAAAAATTGTTTTAACTTTTTATGATAAGCAATGGTTATATATATACCATATAAAAAGGTGAGAATTTAAGCTAACAATATCACTAACCTGTTGGTGGACAAAGCTAGCCCAGAAGCGAATTTGTGCTCTTTTAAATGGATCTTCAGGTAGAAATCGAGGCCCATTCTTCCAGGTTTCATCAATATATTCGAGAATGACGAGTGACTCAAAAATGGGTTTTCCATTATGAACAAGTACTGGAACCTTCTTATGGACAGGGTTGTACTTGAGCAATAGTGAGCTCTTGTTCTTCAGATCTTCTTCCACGTACTCGTAGGGTATCCCTTTAAATTTGAGGGCTAGTTCCATGCAGACTCACTTTGTTTTCTTCTGCCATCTTTCTCTATATGAAAGTTGCTATGTCTATTGTCTAACACTCTAAATATCTCTCTCAAACTGATAGTGAGATTCAAAATGTAATGGAGGCTTTATATATAGTTGTTTGTCCTTCACCAAGATAGCTACCTTCAACTTTCTTGTACAGAAAGACATAAAAATAAAAATGATCGTCATGGATTACATCAGTCAATAGTCAATAGCCTAATAATTATACGACTTTTGTTTATTTTATACATAATAAGAAGAAAAAAACGAAATCTTTACGTGGTCATAAGGAACAGATTAGTGTAAGAGCAGCCCTATTAGAAAACCAAACATGTATTAGTATATTATATACTGACCTTCCACGAACTATATATGGTACTTGGTACTGTGGCCACAAGAGGGGAAGCACCATATTTATATTCTTCCAGATTAAAGCTAGAGACATTTTCTCATTGGCCAAAAGATGCATCTTGTTCTTCAAGAATTCTTTGATCAACCACTTTCCCTTTTTTTTCACTTACAAAAATTAAAAAGCAGAGAGAGTCTAACACGGCACCTTAATTTTAAGAAATTAAATTGAATGCCTGGATCTACTAAATCATAGCCTAATGAGAATAATAAAAGTTAAATTTAAACTTTCAGAAGTGTTTCATCCACAATATTTTCACAACAAATCATAGGTGATATGTCTAACACTTTAAATTACTTTTTTATCCGCTAATAATAACCTACCACTAAGATTTGTTGTAAAAATATTGTGAACAAAATATTTGTTGTAAAGTTTTAGGCAAATTTCACTTCCCCACCCCCTAATTATAGGAAACCCATTTATTAATTTATTAATTCCCTCTGTTACTACTTTTAGTTTAAGGAAAAATTCCATTGTTTCTTATAATCTGTCAGTAACTATAATCAATTGAACTTAATAGCCTCTCCATTGTATGAAAAATCACAAGTCAGGTACTAATGGTTTTATGGCGGTCAAGTTAGACATGAGCAATACTTATGACCATGTAGAATGGGACTTCTTGGAAAGTTTGATGAGAAAAATGAGTTTTTGCATGAGATTGATTAATCTTATGATGGAGTGTATAAAACAGTTTCTTATTCTATTCTGGTGAATAGAGAACCTAATGGTTTGATCCAACCATCTAGTGGGATACAACAGGGAGACCCACTATCTCCCTTCCTCTTCCTCTTATGCACTGAAGGGTTACATGGGCTTAAAAAGAAAGCTGCTAGAGCGTGTGATAGTAGAGGCTTTTCCCAACGTAAAAGAGGACCTAAAGTAACTCATTTGTTTTTTGCAGATGATAGTCTTCTTTTTTGTTGGGCAATTCCGAAGGAGTGTGACAAGGTCCTAAAAATTCTCTCTGATTATGAAGCCTCCTTTGGTCAAAAAATTAATAAAGATAAAACAACTCTTTTCTTCAACAAATCAACCCCAACTGCATCCAGGAATACTATCAAAGGAATGCTTGGAGTACAAGAAATCAAGTTCTATGAGAAATGGCCTCCCTTCTCTTGTAGGGAGAATTACATAAAAGAGCGCATTTGGAGGAAATTATAAGAGTGGGAAGGTAACTATTATCTCAAGCCGGAAGAGAAGTTCTTATTAAAGCTATGATCCAAGCCATCCCCACCTATGCAATGTGTTGTTTCAAACTGTCGTTGGGTCTTGTTCATGAAATTGAAGCAATGATAAAAATAAATAAATAAATAAAGTTTTGGTGGGGGCAAAGAGGAGATAGAAGAAAAATACATTGGCTACAATGAGAGGTGTTAGGACATATGTGGTTCACATGTTAAGAACATATGTCATGATTTTATGTAATTGGCTAATCCTTTGACAAAATGCACTTTACTTGTAATTGGGTAGATCTAGGATGTGTTGAAATACTTCAAGAAACTATGTTTCAAGATCAAGTATTGAAGTTTTCAAATCTGTCCAAAAAAACATGCTGAAAGTGCAAGGTTACTAAAGCTCGACTACTAGCATGTGTCGAGGTTTAGAAAGCTGCTCAAGCCTGTGTTCTTGACACTTGCTCGTCAACTGCTCGATAGCTTCTATCTGTCGAGGTTTACAAAATCAGAATTTCTGATCGGATTTCTTGGGATCTTTGAATGTGTCTTTAGGCCTTCTTTTCTCCTAACCCTAGACATATAAAAGGATTGTTTTAAAGGCCGTCAAAGAGTACACAAGTTGCACAAGTATTGAGCAAAGTCTGTTCAAACAATTTGTGACCGGAGACAAAGTTTCGCCCTAGTTTATCTTTTCTGAAGAAGTTGTTGTGTATGTGCACCTTTGGATTTTCTGACCAAGCATCTTTTTGATCTTCATCATGGATGAACTGAAGAACTTTACAGCCAACAAATCTCTCTATAGTTGGTGATTAAAGTCGTGTACTAGGATCCGTGCATTGGTTAGTCACGTACTTGGGAGCCATGCATTAAAAGGGAAAATTGTCACTACAAAACAAGTCCAATTGGGTATTGGGGTAAGGGTTCAACTGTAGGTTGGTAAAGTACTTGGGATTCGTTTACTTGTAATCGCTTATTGTGATAATAGTGAAATTTCATGAATGGTGACCTGAAATTCACCCAGTGGGGTTTTTGCCATCAAGTTTTCCCATTCATAAACAAATCACCGTGTTATTTATTTTCCACTACATAATTAGTTTATTGGCAATCTGTTTGTACTACCACACGTTTGCATGTTAATTAACTTAATTAATTCGCTTGGCTAAATTAATAGGTTAATTTATCACAAGGGATCAATTCGTTTTTGGCCTATCAAGTGGTATCAGAGCAGGCACACTCTGATTAGGTTTTAATCTTTGCTATGTCGATCCATTGACCCCTGTTTGTCATGGATAGATAGTCGTTAATTATACCTCCTTTGTTTGATGACACTAACTATGCATACTGGAAAGTACGCATGGGAGCTATCTTGCAGTCTTTAGATGAGAAGGTGTGGCAAGCTGTAGAAATTGGCTGGACCAAGCGAAAGGAAGAGCCGGCCGATTGGGATGAAGCTAAGATCAAGGCGGAAAACTTCAACAGCAGAGGGTTGAATGCCTTATTCAGTGCGGTCACCAATGAGGAGTTCAAGAAGATATCTTCGACTGAAACTGCTAAGGAAGCATGGACCATCCTCCAGACAACCTATGATGGTACAAAGGCTGTTAAAGATTCAAAACTACAGAGGCTTACTACAAGCTTTGAAGAGATAAAAATGGAGGAGGATGAGTCATTTGATGAGTTCTATGCCAAGCTCAAGGACATAGTGAACTCAACCTTCAATCTTGGGGAAACTATTCCTGAACCCAAGATTGTGAGGAAAGTGCTCAGATCTCTACCTGAGAGATTCCATGCCAAGATTAGGGCAATAGAGGAATCAAAGGATATTGACAAGATTCCTTTAACTGTGCTGGTTGGAAATTTACAAACCTATGAGCTAGGGTTAACAAGAATTGGCAAGACGGGTAAAGGCAAGAGCATGGCGTTGAAGGCCAATAGCAGTGACACTGATGAGTCTTCATATGATGAGGATTCTAAGATGAAGTCCTACATTACAAGGCAATTCAAAAAGTTCATGAAGAATGCCAATGGAAGGAGCTTCGATAAGAACCGTAGGCAATCCAGTTCTTCTCAATTCAAGAGCCAAGACAAAGGGAAGAATGATGCAAAGGATGGCGGTCAGTACACTGTTCCCGCAGGACCTAAGTGCTTTGGATATCATGGCTTTAGAAACATGAAACAAGAGTGTCCCACATATCTCAAGAGTATTAGGAAGAGCAAGGCACTTGCTACAACCTTGAGTGACACTGAGCCTGAAGATGATTCCGACAATGAGGATGACGGTATCTTGAATGCCTTCACTGCCATAGTCAATTCTACTGAAGGGATTGTTGAAGAAGTGGATGATGAAGAAGAATTGGTGGATTCAAAGTGTGAGAAGATGGATGATCAAGATGATATCCAAACAGCCTATGAGAAACTGTACAGGCTTTCAGAGAAGCATGAGAAACTGTATAGGCTGGCCACTAAGAAACTCAGTGATGTGGAACTTGATCGTGAAGAATTGTCCACAAAGTTTGATGAGGATAATCAGACTATTGGAGCACTGAGATTTGAAAACAATTTCTTGGCTGAGAAGACCAAGAAGCTTGAAGCAGAGCTATTTCAAGTTAGAGCTCAATTGGAGAGGACTTCAAGTGCAAAACTTGATGAGATGCTCAGCATTCAGAAATCTGCTTCGGATCGAACAAGTTTAGGGTATGGTCTTTCTTCCTCTAATATTGCTTCTACTAGTACTACTGTTTTTGATCGTCCTGCTAATAATACTGAAATTGAGAAAAATGATGTTAAAATTGAATTAGCTAGTGAGAACTTACACAAGGGTAAATTTATCCTAGGAGCACTCCCTAAACAGGATAAGAAAGATGTTAAAAATTCTAGGGCAAAGAAGTCTAACTCTCAAAAGCCTAAACAGAAGAAGCAGCATCTCTGTCATCATTGTGAAGCTGCCAGTCATACTTGACTAAATTGCTATAAGTGGTTAGCCACTCAACAGAGCAACGGCATGATAACATCTGGAAGCCAGAATCAGTTTCGATCCTCTCTTGTTCCTCTTGGAGATCTTCTCAAATCCCTCATGTTCCTTTCGAACTTGAACAGTTTCAATTCTTCCTTATCACCGCCGGTTCAAGGGTTTAATAAAAGGAAAGGTTCTTCCAAGGTGTGGAAAAAAAAAGGACTCTAAGTAACTATATCACTTTCTTTTTTTTTGTTTGTTGCATTACTTGTGTGTTTTGCATTTTTTTTAAGTCAGTCTAGTTTTATGCTTTGCTTTGCTTAACATGTTTTTGTTTGTTTATTTTTCAATTTTGCTTATTTTTGTTTTTCATAAAAAAATAAAAAAATTGAAAAATCATAAAAATACAAAAACAATGTGTGTTTTGTGTACTTTGGTACTTGTGTACCTTGGATGGACATTGAAACAAAGTTTTCTTAACTTTGTATCTCTTATGGCTTAGATGAGCATTTCTATGCACAACTAAGCTAGTGAGCTTTGTGGCTCTTGTTTGTGATGAGTAAGATTAAGTTATCTCTTGTACTTAAACACTCGTATCACTCTTTTTGACGAGTAGGACTAGAAAATCTTAAGAGAAATGCATAAATAACCATCTCACCACTGTTGCCCGCCAATCATAATAAGACACTTGTATGCTTCAGCATAGCAAAAGTGCAGTGTCAATGACATTTTTGTGCTTCAGCATAGCAAAATTGGAATGTCAAATATCAATGGGTATTTCTTTTCTCTCTCTTATATGCCCATGCATGATATGCTGAATAAAAAGAAAATATGCAAAGAGAATAAAAAGCAAAAAGATCAAAAATGCTTTTAAATATGATTACAAGCGTGTATTCTAGGAGATGTGGGAGTTATAGGATGTACCTTGAAGGTGATAGTCTCCATCAAACAGTTATGATTGTGTGTGAGTTAAAGCGATTTTCTCATATCTCAAATCATCATAACATGTATACACTTATGCAATCTTGCGATGTTTTTCACACACAACACGCAATATTCTTTGCTACTTTTGATACATGTGCAGGTACAATGTGATTTGGCCAACACAAGGTTTTACATGTGCTAATGTATACTCACTAAACTATCTTGACTTATTTTTGAAATATAAAATTGGTTAGACTTGTTTAGTGTGTGTGTGTGTGTGTGTGTGTGTGTGTGTTTTTGGGGATCCATGTGCTTAAAAATTCTTGTTGAAAGTTGATTTTGAGAGCTTAATATGTTGTTTGGATCATTGGTTAAGTTGCATGTTAGATTGCATTCATGTTTATGTTTTTCACTTCTCGAAAAATTGTTTTTAAAAGCTGGCTCGACACCTCCTCGACACCTAGCTATCTGTCGAGCTTCTCAAGCTTTTTCTTATCGCAATCCTGACACCTCTTCAACACCTGGTGGATCGATCGAGAAAGCTCCTGCCTCCTCGATAGCTTCTCAATACCTGGCCGATCGATCGAACTTCTGTTTCGTTTCTGATGTTTTATTCCTCGATACCTCCTCAACACCTGAATCTGTCGACGACCATTTTCCTCGATACATCTCTCGACAGATGTCTCGACACCTCTCAATACCTGTATCTATCGAGCTTTACTGAGGTTCTATTTAAGCTTCCTCATGCGATCCAATTCGCATTCTCTCGATCTCTCTCGATCTATTTGCACCTGTTCACCTCCCAAACTCTCTTTTCTCACTCAAAACCTTCAACCCACGTGATTTTTGGCCTTTCTTTGCTTCAAATCACTTGGTATGCTCTCTTATCTCTTCATTCTTCATGCATTTCATGATTTGAAACCTAGGTTTTGGGGTTTTTGAAAAATTTTGGGGTTTTTCAAAATTGATGAGTGTTTCTTGTAATTTTGGGATGGGTTTTCATTTAAATGTGTTTAAAATCTCATACATTACATTACATTTGCATTATAATGATATTTTCATGCATTTAGATGTGTGTTATATGCTTGTGTGCTGGTAGGTTTGGATTGGGCTGAGCCCATGATGAAATTTATTTTGCATGTCACATGTTCATGCATTCCCTATGCATACGTACTCTCTATTCAATATACTTGTTATATTTGAATTTCTTTGGGTTTTTTCTGATTGTCTCTTTCTCTCTCCTTCTCTGCCTGTTTACGTTAGTTATGTCTATGGCACCTAAGCATAAACCTACTTCGTCTCGGAACCCTCTTTGTTCCAGGGCATCGTCTTCTTCTGATCATACTCCTTCTAACATTTGGTTCCGTGATGAGGATGCCCGAAAGGCTTTCTCGAAGAACTTTTCTAGACGAGATGTTCATTCGAAACACCAAGTCATTTTGGCGGACTTTGCCGACACTGACCTTTCCACTATCATTCACAATAGGGGATGGGAGTCACTGTGTGACGTCCCGGTCACCTGTCTTCTTGTGCTTATCTAGGAGTTTTACTCCAACATGCACGGGATTTATCGTTCAGTACCTTTTTTCTTCACTTGCATTCGAGGTACGCGCATCCCTATCACACCGCAACTTGTTACAGATGTGTTTCGGGTTCCTAGGATAAAGTTTCCTGACTATCCTCGTTGTAAGCGTCTGAGGACTGTGTCCAAGGATGAGCTCATATTTGCTTTTTATGAGTGCCCCACTGAGCGTCAGTTTACACCATGTCGGCCTTTTGCTAAAGGTCCTAGATTCTTGAACATGGTGATGACTTTTGTACTCCATCCTCTCTCTCACTACAACTCCATTACAGAGCCTCATGCTCGATTTTTGCTATCCCTTCTTGAGCATTTTACTATAGACTTCCCTTCTCACTTCATTCTCTCTATTATAGATGTTCATGTAGATTCGGCGTCCCGTGATAAGCTTATATTTCCTTTCACTATCACGAGGATCTTACGCCATTTCTCTGTCCCCTTTCCTGTGTCCGACCACTTCACATTCATGTGTGCCATAGACGCCGCTACCGTAAAACGTAGTGAGGCGCAGTTTCGATCACGACAGGAGTCAGCAGCACCTCTTTCTAGTTCAACTCCATCTTGTTCGGCACCATCTCGTCCTGCTCCATCTACATCTGCTCCTTCTTCTTCCATGGGTGATGTGTCACTTGGAGACATCATGATGCAGCTGCAGCGCATGGATGCTAGCCTTGATACACTCTCTATTGAGTTGTATCAGGTGAACGTTCGTGTTGGTCGTATTGCACGATGGCAGGCGGCTATGGGTGGTTTTGCTCCTGAGGCTACTCCTTCACCACCTCCTCTAGTGGTTTCTGATTTTGATGCTGAGGATGAGAATGATGATGATGATGGCAATGACGATGATACTTCGGATGATCATGATGGAGATGCTAGCTCTACCGATAAGATGTCTACTTGACACTCTTACCCTTTGTCACTCATGACAAAAAGAGGGAGTAGTTTTGGGATATGAGAATAGTCATTCTTAGGGGGAGGGTTAGTATAGGACCTTTTTGATAGTGCTGTTGATATGAGGGATGTAGTGAAGATATGCTGTATCTTTTCTTTTCTTTCTTTTTTAGATACATTGATCTTGTACATTGGGTCTTATGACCAGTTTTTCACATACGTTGTACTTATCTTCTTTATAAGTTGATATATGTTTCTTTCACCTTTCTTTACATGTGTTGTTTCTTTTCTCTCTTTATACACATGCTTCATATACTTGTATGCAATCTATTATTTCTGTTTCACACTAAGATGCTTTGATGAGTTTTGTTTAAAGTGTTTCAGAAATACAGGTTGTCAAAGTCTACTTGCCATAAACTCTCTTCTTGCAAAGTTTTTCAAGAGTTTGTGTTAGGATAGATTTTATTGTATTCAACAAGTGAATATGAGTTGAGTAATTTATGACTTCTCTCATATGTTCATTTGTTTGTTGTGGTTTTGTCAAGGATTGCCAAAGGGAGAGATTGTTAGGACCTATGTGGTTCACATGTTAAGAACATATATCATGATTTTATGTAATTGGCCAATCCTTTGACAAAATGCACTTTACTTATAATTAGGTAGATCTAGAGTGTGTTGAAATACTTCAAGAAACCATGTTTCAAGATCAAGTATTGAAGCCTTCAAATCTGTCCAAGAAAACAAGCTGAAAGTGCAAGGTTACTAAAGCTCGACAGCTAGCATGTGTCGAGGTTTAAAAAGCTACTTAAGCTTGTGTTCTCAACACCTGCTCGACAACTTCTATCTGTTGAAATTTACAAAATTAGAATTTCTGATTTGATTTCTTGAGATCTGTGAATGTGTCTTTGGGCCTTCTTTTCTCCTAACCTTAGACATATAAAAGAATTGTTTTAAAGGCCGTCAAAGAGCACACAAGTTGCACAAGTATTGAGCAAAGTCTGTTCAAGCAATTTGTGACCGGAGATAAAGTTTCACCATAGTTCATCTTTTCTGAAAAAGTTGTTGTGTATGTGCACCTTTGGGTTTTGTGACCAAGCATCTTCTTAATCTTCATCGTGGATGAACTAAAGAACTCTACAGCCAACAAATCTCTCTATAGTTGGTAATTGAAGTCGCGTACTGGGATCCGTGCATTGGTTAGTCACGTACTTAGGAGCTGTGCATCAAAATGGGAAATTGTCACTACAGAACAAGTCTAATTGGGTATTGGGGTAAAGGTTCAACTGTAGGTTGGTAAGGTACTTGGGATTCCTTTACTTGTAACCGCTTGTTGTGATAATAATGAAATTTTGGGAGTGGTGACTTAAAAATCACCCGGTGGGATTTTTGCCATCAGGTTTTTCCCATTCGTAAACAAATCACGGCATTATTTATTTTTCGCTGCATAATTAGTTTATTAGTGATTTGTTTGTGCTACCACGCATTTGCATGTTAATTAACTTAATTGATTCACTTGGCTAAATTAATTGGTTAATTTATCATAAGAAGTCAATTTGTTTTTGGCCTATCAAGAGGAGATGCCAAAAGCCAAAGTAGTGGGTGGATGGGATTTAGAGATTTAACTTTTTTCAATGATTCTTTGTTGGCCAAACAAGCATGGAGGTTGCTGCATGATAAAGATTCCCATTTCTATCGAGTCTTTAAAGCCAGATTTTTTCCTCATTGCTCTATTTTGGAGGTTAAAGACTCAACCACTGGCTCATATGCTTGGTGGAGCACTTTACAAGGGAGAGATGTCATACTAAAAGGGTCTCACTGGCAAGTAGGCAACAGAAAATCTATTAAGTTTGGCAACACCACTGGCTCCCAATTAAACACCCAACTATGATTGAATCCCTAATGCTAGAATCAGTGGGAGAAGTAACAGTGGACTCTTTGATTAATGCCGAGACTAGAAGCTGGGACACAAACATGGTTGATGGCGTTTTCACCCCTACAGGAGGCTTCGGCAATCAAAAAAATCCCTTTGAGCCATATGGAATCAAAGGACAAGATTGTTTGGGCAATGTCGAAGGATAGGAAGTACACATGCAAGTCAGGATACAAATTTTTGAAGGAGGAATCAGAGCTGGATAGACAAGAGTTTAACCGAGACCATGACAAAGACCTGTGGAAAGGAGTTTGGGCTTTGCAAACTCCAAATAAGCTCAGAAATTTCATTTGGAGGGATTGTAGAAACACTTTACCATCAAAGAAAAATCTGGTTTGACGTACCATCATCACAGACCCCACATGTGACCGGTGTTCCTTGGCTTCGAAAGATCCTCTGTACGCTTTATGAACTTGCACCGAATTGGATGTTGTCTGGGCTGATTCCGAGCTATGGGATTTTAGAAGCCAAACTCAGTTCCAAGATTTCAAGCAACTCACAGCATGGGTGCTCAAGCATGCCAAGAATCCAGATTTGTTTGCCACAATTGCTTAAGCCATCTGGAATCAACGAAACCATATTCGACTACACCGAGTGCTGCACCACAGACCAACTATCCCAGGTATCCAAGGATCACTATGAGGAATTCAAGGCCATTTCTCCAGCACGTACATCTAAACCATGATAGACCCGAGTCACCTAGAAACCACCTCCACTGGATTCTTTCAAAATAAATTATGATGGAGCCGTTTTTGCAGAGAACAATAAATCTGGGATCGGTGTTATCAATTAGTGATAATCAGGGATGGTAATTGTCGCTCTAGCCCAACAATTACCTCAAGCATATCAAGTAGCAAAGATTCAAGCAATGGCCGCAATAAGAGCTCTAGAGTTCGGGACAGAAGTGGGTGTAGGCAGTGTCATTGTGAAGGGTGATTTTGAGTTAGTGGAGAAGGCTTTGAAACATGATAACCCAGGTTTGGCTTCGCATGAGTTGCTGTTAAAGGATGCTGGTGTTTTTACTAGTTTTTTCTCTAAATCACTCTACTCTCATACAAAGAGTGTTGGCAGCGAAGTTGCTCATAGTTTGGCTAAATTAGCTTTCAATTTTTTAGGTTGTGTAGTGTGGATGGAAGATGTTCCACCATCTATTTTTTTTGTACTTCAAGCCAATATGTCTATTAAGTTTCAATAAAATGAATATCTTCTTTCTCCAAAAAAATAAAATTGTAGCAAAGTACACATAACTTGTGGGGTGGTGGTCATCTCACAAGTACTTGTGTGAATGGGAACGGAGGATAGGGTATATTAGGATGTCTAACTTAGCTTTAAAAAAAAAAGTGGCAAATTACAAGTCATAATATATATATAAAGGTTTCCCAGCACTTACCATTCTACAAAGTCCCAACACAATTGTGGTGACCAATAATCCTGTATTTTATATATTTTCTTTTTTATTATTGACTTCTTGTTTGAGTAGTACATTTTTTATTTGATCATGATACCTTTTATGTATATACTAGTTTAGGTGTCACGTATAGGGGTGTCCATGGGTCAGTTCAGTTCAGGTTTGTACTTAACTTGGAACCGACCAGATCTGGTCGGGTGGTAGGGCGGCGGACCCATCGCCGACCATGAAAAATCACGGGTCGAGTCAGATCAAGCTCGGGTGCACAGCGGTCGGATCCGATTTCGACCGAAAGACAAAGATCACAAATTTCACAAATCTTAAAAAAAACAAATCTACACTGAAGAATAGATCTGCAAACCCAAACACTAGTAACCTATAAATCCAAAGAACACAAATAGAAACTGGACTTGCATGAGACTAAAACAAAAAATAAAGAGAAAATTACTGAAAACTTCAACCTTGACTCGCAGATTGAAAATGGTGAATGGCAAAGATTGCAGATCGACGATGGTGAATGGAAGAGAATCGCGGATCTGTGATTATGAGAGATTAGCGCAGATCGGCGATGATAGAGGTTGAGAGATTGGCGCAAATCGGCAATGATGGAGTTTGAGAGCTCGGCACAGGTCGGCGATGATGGAGGTTGAAAGCTCGACGGTGTTGAGATATCAGTGTGGATCAGCACATATCGGAGATGTTAAGAGATTGAGAGAGTAAGAGAGAGCCTTAAGATTGAGAAAGAATGAGAGAATTGAGAACCCTGAGAACTGAAGATTATAAATCATGGTTGGGCTGGGTGGATCGGGTTTTGAAAGGGAAGACCCGTCACTCAACCCGTCAGAATCGGTTTGGGATGGCAGGAACCCACCATCGACAACCAATTAGTCGGGTCAGACGGCAGACAGTTCGGGTCTGATCGGTTTGGCTGGGTGGGTCGGGTCTTCAGTTTTGTTGGACAGGCCTAGTCACGTAAAAGGCACGTGTTGTCCTTTGAGTGAGAAAATTAAGATAAATTTTTATTTGAAAAAGTATGAAACCATGATATCAACTTAGAGTAACAATTTAAAATATGAATATTAATTTGCCATGATAATTTTTTAGAACCTATTTGCTAAAAGTAATATACACTCACTAAAAGGGATTATTTGCTCAATTTTAAAGTTTATGAGGGGGAATGAAACTACCCCCAAACATAAATGGGCCCTTTTTTTTTAGTGTAAAGTTATGTATTTTTTAATTTAAACCTTGGCGTGGCACCGGGGGGGGGGGGGAATAAAAAACCAACTGAAAAAAACTATGCATGAAACAGTAAATTTTGGCTCCCAAATTTGACTAAATCGAAAAAGAAGTTTAGTAACACAACAAAATGTCACAACATTTTCACAATACCTTTATTTTCGATTGTGGTGGATCTTGTTTAATATTTTATTATTCTGTTTTATTTTGACCTATAACTATAAGAAACTTACACCTTAATAGTTGTGAAAATATTGTGATAATAACAAAACTTTACAACATTTTCACAATAAAATATACTTATTTTCAGTTGTAGCGGATCCTAGTCTGATATTTTATAATTTTATTCTATTTTGATTTATAAGGAACTAACCTATGTCAAAACATTTTGACAATATTTTTTTTTTTAGTTGTGGTTGGTCCCGACCTTATATTTTATTATTTTATTTTGACATATAAGGAACTGATACCTCAACAATTGTGAAAATATTGTGACATTTTTTGTATCATAATAATAACTCCTAAACCAAAATTCACATATAAATATTTAAATTTTATATATATATATATATATATATATATATATCAAGAAAACAAAAACAAAAACATGTAGCTCAAACCAAGCTGGTGTACTAATAAAAAAAATTAGAAAGAAATATGTCAGCTCACCAAATTGATGTGGTGCGTTTTTCCATTGACAAAACTAAAGCTTCAATAGATAGAGCCAATGGCTCTTTCCCCCCCCCCCCCCCCCCCTACTCTAGCCATATATTCCTATTTTGTTAGAACTAGCTAAGTGACCCACACCAAACAACACAGCAAGACAAAAACTTCTAGCCATTTCGGCCAAAATATTTAAACATTGCTTTTATGCCTATAAATAAAGGGAAATTACACTTTACCACCCCTAACTATGTATTAGATTATATTTTGCACCATAAACTATTTGAACGCACACTTTGCACCCTAAATTATCACACTTATCACACTTTGCACCTTGGTGTTACTTTTGCTGTTATATTTAACGGAATCCTACTGCACATGACAAGCACATGCATGTTGTTTAGGTGGAACAAACTTAAAAGACTGAAACACCCTTTTTCAAAATCAGTTAAAACAAAAGCCAATTTTTTTTTTCCATTGGTCATCTATGCCTAGGCTTTTGAGGAGATTTCACAAGTATGCTATGCAAAGTCATGATGACTTTGATGTTCAATGTTGTAATGGTCGCAACAACCACTATGGCATCATTGTACCTTGGACAGACTTAGAGGGGTGCGTTTGTTCTTTCATTTGTATGGTTTTTGCATCGATGGAAGTCGAATGTCTTTACTCGTATGTTGGCAGCTCAGAGTGCAGTGGTTATTGATAGGGACAAGTTGCTGGCTTTTGACAACCTTTCATATGTTGGTCTATTTGTGATTAGGGATTTAGGGTTTACAAGAATTTGAGTTTGGGGAAGAGGTTGGCACGTACATGAGCCAGGGAGGGAGACCAACAAGAGTAGTACCAATTGGAAAAATTACATCTTTCAGATAGGGATGTGAATAAAGTTATTGATGAGTATAAGGGATCAATTCATCAAAAGCTTCTTTAGCCTTTTGCGTAGTATAAGTTCCCACATCAACTACAGTCTAGCAAGCATTTTTAACCTTATCGACAAATCACTTCCAAAAACATCATTATCACTACCATCCCCAATTTGGGAGAGAGGGTTTACAAGGTCTGAGTTTCAAGAAGAGGCTGGCACACACATGAGACAGGGAGGGAGATGTGGAAAAAAATTGGCTTTTGTTTTAATTAATTTTGAAAAAGGGTGTTTTAGTCTTTTAAGTTTGTTTCACCTAAACAAAATGCATGTGCTTGTCATGTGCAATAGGATTCTGTTAAATATAAGAGCAAAAGTAACATAGGGGTGCAAAGTGTAATAAAATACGATAATTTAGTGTGCGAAGTGTGCATTCGAATAGTTTATGGTGCAAAGTGTAATCTGATGCATAGTTTAGGGTGGTAAGGTGTAATTTTTCTTTTTTTATAATTATAATTTAATTCCCTCTATTACTACTTTTTGACTATTGACGTGGTGATCATCTCACAAGTTCTTGTGGAAAGGAGGGAGGGATGATCACAAATTCAAGCTTTAGGGGGAGCATTATGGGTATATTAGGATGTCTAACATAGCCAAAAAAAAATTTTGAGGTGATTTAAACGTTTTTTTTTTTTTTTTAAGGAGGGGGCGGGGGGGTGGTTTCCACCCTTACCATACTCCCAAGTCACTCCCAACACAATTGGAGTAAATACTAAATAACAATACCGTATTTTTATATGTTTTCTTTTTTATTATTGAGTTCTTGTTTGAGTAGTACATATTTTTTTTTATACCCTAATACCTTATATGTATAAAACAAAACAAAACAAAAAATGTCGCAATACTATTCCACTATTACTGCTCTTCTTCTTTTTTTCTTTTTCTTTTTTACATGAAAAGTGAAAATAAGTTGTTTATATCATTCCAAATGAATAAAAACAAAAATATGTATTTATAACATATCAATCCAAAATATAGCCTTCCATAGTTTATCAAAGCCAAAGCAAGAAAGTTGCAGTGAAACAACTTGAAGATTCAACTTCTGCGGATAAGGGTTCAGTTGCAGAGCAGGTGGAATTGCACTCATCCAAGCAGATTGGACAGACAAAGTCTACAAGGAATCAAGCATCAAGTTACCAAGAGCAAGAAGCATCGAGTTGTCAAGAGAAAACAGTGAAGTTGAATAACAAGCTACGTAAACGGCAATGTAGTTTATGTTCTGTAAATAAAACTTGTACACTTAACGACTTGTAGTTTAGCAATTAGAGTTAGTTAGTTTTTAATTCACACTTGTCTTGGTTAGTTATTCACTGTAGTTGATTCAGGAGTTAGTTAATGGCCTGTTTGGAAGTTTAGAGGGGGAGGAGAGTAGAGGGGAATGGTTCCCCTCCACCTTGTTTGGATGTTTTTAAAATTAGTAAGGGGGAAGGGAGTAATTAGCCCTTCCCCTTATTTGGATGTTTTAAAAATTAGGATGGAGAGAAGAGTAAATGATTAAAATAGACAAATTTACCCCTATTTGAAATTAGACTTGCAACATTAGCCTATGATTAATTTAGAAAGGATAAATTAGAGAATTTACTTGGACAATAATTTATCTACTCTACTCTCCCTCTAAATCTCTCCAATTTGGGGGAATTAAAAATGAGGGGTTAGAGGGAGTTGAAACCCCTCCAAACCCCCCCAAATCCCTCCCCCTCCTTCCTTAAAAAACTTTCAAATAAGGTAATTGGATTACTCTCCCTCCCTCTACTCTACTCCCCCTCCTTTTTTAAACATCCAAACAGGCCATAAGTTAGTTACATAGTGTATCTCGCCTTTGTATATAAAGTGTAAAACTAAGTTAATGACAAATCAGTTTTACCAAATTGCAAATTTCTCACATGGTATCAAAGCAACTCTCTAGAAGTTTCTAAAATTCTTGGGTTCTTTCAATTTGGCAATTTTCTACTGAATTCCTTTTCTTCTTCTTCAATTTCCTTTGATTTCTTCTTCAATTTTTCTCTCTTTTGATGCCATTGTTGATCTCTGTAAAGCTTCCTTAAGCTCTTCAATGGTTGCTGCAACAGCAAACACTTTCTCAGAAACTTCATCTCCACCACAAGACTCATACAATCCAAATGATCCTCTGTTCTTCCATCTCGGAGAGAATCCTAGTGCTGTGCTCACTTCTCAACATTTAATTAGAGGTGAGAATTACCCTGCTTAGGCAAGATCTGTGAGAAAATCACTCATTGCCAAGAACAAGTTTGGTTTTATAGATGGTTCTTTAACCATTTCTTCACCATTGGTGGATTCTCCTTTAGCTGTTCAAGCCTAGATCCGAGCTAACAATATGGTTGGAACTTGGATCATCAATTCAGTTTCTCCCAAGATTCAAGCAAGTATCATATACAGGGACACATCCCCAAAGATTTGGACTGATCTCGAAGATACTTTTTGTCAAGGAAATGGACCTAAGGTGTTCAATATTCAGAAGCAAATTACTGAGCTTCATCAAGGGTAACAGTCAATTACTGAAAATCACTCATTGCCAAAAACAAGTTTGGTTTTATAGATGGTTCTTTAACCATTTCTTCAACATTGGTGGATTCTCCTTCAGCTGTTCAAGCCTGGATCCGAGCTGACAATATGGTTGGAACTTGGATCATCAATTCAGTTTCTCCCAAGATTTAAGCAAGTACCATATACAAGGACACATCCCCAGAGATTTGGAAAATGGACCTAAGGTGTTCAATATTCAAAAGCAACTTGCTAAGCTTCATTAGGGGGAATAGTCAATTACTGACTATTTCACTCAGTTGAAGGTGTTGTGGGATCATCTACAAAATTTCAGTCCATTCCCTTTGTGCAAATGTGGAAAGTGTGTTTGTGGCATCAATCAGAGACTTGTAGATCTTCAAGCAAAGGAGGTAGTAGTGAAGTTCCTTATGGGACTTAGTGAATCTTTTTCTCAAGTCAAGACTCAAATCCTTCTAAGGGATCCACTCCCTCCAATCAACAAAGCATACTTCTTGTTCATTCAAGAAGAGATGCAATGGTATGTTGGAAATTAAGTTAGGGTTGAATCAACTACTTTAGCCACCAAGTCACAGAATTTTGCTACTTCTAGTCACAATGCCAAAAGAAAGGAGAGACCTTTGTGCACTCACTATGGAAAATTGGGTCATACAGTGGACAAATGTTACAAATTGCACGGTTTTCCTCCAGGTTTTAAGTTTAAGAACAACAAGAATGCCTCAGCTCATTAGGTTACATCAAATCTTAAGCTACTCCAAGGCAATCTTCCTCCTACCACTACAAATTTCACTACAGTTGTTGTTGCTTCTCATGCACTAGCTTTTACTCATGATCAATATCAACAACTTCTGGCCTTGATTGGCTCATGTTCTACTCAGCAGCTTCCACAAGGTCCAAAACCACATGTTGCTAATGCAGTGGCTCTACCAACCAATGCGTTTACAAGTACCTCTATCAATTTTAAGCATTCAGTATTTTCTGCTAAAATTGTAAATAGGAGATCTTATGGACTTAAAACCTGGGTGATTAACACTAGTGCAAGCGATCACATAGTTTTTTTCATGCAATTGTTAACTTCTTATACTGAAATTTCACACACTATGGTTGAATTGCCTAACGGGGAAGTTGCTATTGTAACTCACATTGGAACCATCCAACTTTCATCTCACATTACCCTTACTAATGTCCTTTGTGTTCCCTCATTCACTTTCAATCTTTTATCAGTTAGTGTCTTAACTAAATCACAGCCCTTTTGCCTTGTTTTTCTATCTACATTTTTCTTTATACATAATCTTATTAGTTGGAGAACGATTGGAATGTGCCAAATGCATGATGGTTTATACTTGTTACGAATTAAGCTTGTCTCAAGCCACTACTTCCCTTGTTGATTTTCTCTCCAATCATAATTTCAAATCTTTTTCTAGTTTTTGTTCTTCTACTCTTCAAAATAATCTGTTTTCTCTTTGGCATTCAAGACTGGGACATCCTTCTAATGTAAAAATTCACTCCTTAAGTCATGTTTTGCCCTTTCTTCAGCATTGTTGTACTAAGTCTTGTACTGTTTGCCCCTTGGCAAAAAAAAAGAGGCTTCCTTTCCCTTTTGATAATAAAAGATCTTCTCATTCTTTTGATCTTGTGCATATGGATGTTTAGGGACCATTTTCTATTTTAACATCTGATGGTCATAAATTTTTTCTCACTATGGTTGATGATGCTTCAAGGACAACTTGGGTTTTCCTCTTAAAAGCTAAATCTGATGTTAGAACCATCATTGTCTCTTTCTACAATATGGTCCTAACTCAATTTGGAACTAAAATTAAATCTATTAGATCAGATAATGCCCTTGAATTCAATATGCCTGATTTTTATAATTCAAATGGTATTATTCATCAGCAAAGTTGTGTTTATACTCCACAACAAAATTTAGTTGTGGAAAGGAAGCATCAACACATACTTGCTACAGCTAGGGCATTACAAATTCAATCTAATGTTCCTTTAGCTTTTTAGGGGTGACTGTGTTCTCACTGCTGTCTATTTGATCAATAGGCTTCCCTCTCCTCTTTTAAATAACAAAACACCTTATGAGCTTCTTTTCAATAAAGCTCCTTCTAATTCTCATCTTAGAACCTTTGGTTTTCTTTGTTATGCTACCAATACTAGTCCTCACAAACATAAGTTCTCTCCTAGAGCTAGAAAATTTGTCTTTCTAGGCTACCCCTTTAATATCAAAGGTTACGAACTCTTTGACCTTGAATCCCATTCTATTTTTATCTCTAGGGATGTAGTTTTTCATGAGACTGTCTTCCCTTTTTCAAAAGGGACCACCATTGAGTCCATTGATTTAATTCCCTTGCCTACCATACCCTCTATTCCTTCACCTACTTTCTCTACTTTTCCTTTGTCCACTACCCCTTCTCCTTCTTCATCAGTTTCTAATGACACTATCATCCAGGTTCATCATGATCCTGACGAGGAAGACTTTCCTGATGCATCTGATGCCCTTACCGACACTACTACATCTATTGTACCTAACTATTCTCCTGGTCCATCAGATTCTCTTAATTCTGTTCCTCATGTCCCTAGAAGATCCACCAAACCTTGTAAACCACCTTCTTACCTCCAAGCTTATCATTGTAATCAAGTGGCCTCAGCTTCCATTCCATTTCCCTCCAGCTTAGGTACTTCTCATCCTATCCATGATTATCTCTCTTATGCTAACCTTTCACCTGCTTACAAGCATTTTTGCTGTTCTATTTCCACTGTCCCTGAACCCACACACTATCACCAAGCAGTTGGCAATCCCAAATGGCAAGAAGCCATGGATGCTGAAATAGCAACATCTGATCCTCTTAATTTTGTTCCTCATGTCCCTAGAAGATCCACTAGACCCTGTAAACCACCTTCTTACCTCCAAGCTTATCATTGTAATCAAGTAACCTCAGCTCCCATTCCATTTCCCTCCATCTCAGGTACTTCTCATCATATCCATGATTATCTCTTTTATGCTAATCTTTCACCCGCTTACAAGCATTTTTGCTGTTCTATCTCCACTGTCCTTGAAGCCACACACTACCACCAAATAGTTGGCAATCCCAAATGGCAAGAAGCCATGGATGCTGAAATAGTAGCATTAGAAGCAAACAATACTTGGACACTCACTTCACTTCCACCAAGTAAGAAGCCTATAGGATGTAAATGGGTGTATAGGGTGAAATATAAATCAGATGGCTCAATTGAAGGTACAAAGTTAGGTTAGTTGCCAAGGGTTTCACTCAAAAGGAAATTCTAGATTACATTGAGACCTTTTCCCCCTATGGCAAAAATGGTTTCTATGTGTGCTTGCAGTGGCTATTGTGAAAGGCTGGTTTCTCAACCAACTTGATGTGAATAATGCCTTTCTTCATGGGGATTTGTATGAGGAGGTTTACATGGCTCTTCCACCAGGATTTGACAGTAAGGGGGAGCATTCACAGGTAGTTTGCAAGCTCAACAAATCTCTCTATGATCTTAAACAAGCATCTAGAATGTGGTTTCCAAAATTTTCTGCTGCATTGATTGGATTTGGTTTTGTTCAATCCAAGGCAGATTACTCTCTCTTTACTAGACAACAGGGTGACTCATTTATTGTATTGTTGGTCTATGTTAATGATGTTCTGGTTGCAAGTAATGATAGAAAGTGTGTTGAGGAGTTTAAGGCTTTGTTAGACCAAAAGTTCAAGTTGAAGGATTTGGGTGAATTGAAATATTTCCTTGGTTTGGAAGTGGCTAGAACAGCAAAGGGTATTTCCTTGTGTCAAAGAAAATATGCCTTAGAGATATTAAAAGATGCTGGTTTACTTGGATGCAAACCTGCAAAAGTTCCTATGGAGCCAGCCTTAAAACTCAGCAAATATGAAGGAGAATTGATTGATGATCCAAGTTAGTTTAGAAGACTAGTAGGCAAGCTACTCTACTTGACCATCACCAGGCCAGATATCACCTTTGCAGTGCATAAACTAAGCCAATTCATGGCTAAGCCTAGAAAACCTCATCTTGTAGCTGCCTTGAAGATTTTGCATTACTTGAAGAATGAACCAAGAAATGGTATTTTCTTTTCTGCAGAATCACAGCTTCATGTCAAAGGATTTACCGACTCAGATTGGGCCTTTTGTCCTGATACAAAGAGGTCAGTTACAGGTTATTGTATCTTCATTGGGGACTCATTGGTTTCTTGGAAGTCAAAGAAGCAATCAATTGTTTCAATGTCTTCAACTGAAGCAGAATATAGAGCTATGGCTGTGTCAACATGTGAAATTGTGTGGATTCTCTATTTGTTAAGAGATTTGCAGGTTGTTCATGATAGAGAAGCCTTACTGTTTTGTGATAGTTAATCAACTTTGCATATAGGGTCCAAGCCAACGTTTCATGAGAAGACCAAACACATTGAGATTGATTGCCATGTTGTGAGGGACAAGGTTCTATGTAAGAACTCAATGTCAGCTGGCAAACTTATAAACAATTTTCTGAGCTAGTGTCCAAGATAGGACTGATTAACATTTACTCTTCCTCAGTCCATCTTGAGAGGGAGTATCAAAGCCAAAGCAAGAAAGTTGCAGTGAAGCAACCTAAAGATTCAACTTCTGCAGATGAGGGTTCAGTTGCAGAGCAGGTGGAATTGCACTCATCCAAGTAGATTGGATAGACAAAGTCTACAAGGAATCAAGCATCAAGTTACCAAGAGCAAGAAGCATCGAGTTGTCAAGAGAAAACAGTGAAGTTGAATAACAAGCTGTACAAACGGCAGTGTAGTTTATGTTCTGTAAATAAAACTTGTACACTCAACGACTTGTAGTTTAGCAATTAGAGTTAGTTTTTAATTCACACGTGTCTTGGTTACTTATTCACTGTAGCTGATTTAGGAGTTTGTTAAGTTAGTTACAGAGTGTATCTTGGCTTTGTATATAAAGTGTAAAACTCAGTTAATGAAAATCAAGAAATCAGTTTTACCAAATTGCAAATTTCTCACATAGTTTAGTGGTCTTCTCAGTTTTTAGAGGGATTACTGTTTTGTTATATTGCTTTGGGTGGGGAGATGTTGGATTGGCCTACGCTAGAATTGAGAAAAATGAGTAATATTAGGACCACAACTTTTATCGCAACTTGCTCACGTGGCAAATCATGAGTGGTGGAATTGTGGACCCACCACTTTTACTCCACCACTCACAACTTGCTACGTGAGCAAGTTGTGACAAAAATTGTGGTCTTAGCATTTCTAAGAAAAATTAATTACAAGCCACTAGACTCATTCCTCTAAAACATGTAAAAGTGCAATTTTTCCTAAAATTTTAACTTTACAAAATAAATAAGTAAAACAAAACAAATCTAGCTGTTGACATGACATTTGGTGAAAGTTATATAATAAAATTAATGTTAGTGGCGGGTTTATATCAAAGTAACGATACTTCAATTAAAATTTGCCACTTGAGTATGTTGAAAAAAAAATTTAAATGTAAAAGATTTGTGTCTTTAATATAGATAAAAAATAAAAATAAAAAAGTTAAGAAATTTTATACATTAACTAAAAAAGAACAATTGATGCCAGTGATAGGACTATATTAAAGATCTATTACCTTAATTATAAGTTGTTAATAAAAAAAATAAAAAATAAATAGTCTCAATATATTGACCGAAATAAAAAGTCCAGAGATTTTAAACTTTAACCAAAAAACAAAACAATAAATCTACCAATTTAGTAACACAAAATTTTCATAAATTTTTTACAACTGTTGAAGTGATTCGTTTTAATTGGTACATAAAAATAAAATTGCTCAACTTTCTACCTTTCATTTTCTACAAAGTATGGTGAGGAATATTTTGGGTGTGAAAGATCGAAGAAAATGAAGGAAAAGACAAAGAGAGAAAGGAAGAGAGAATTTGAAGAAATTGAATGAGTTCACAGTGTTATTGACTCAGTGGCTCTTATATACAGAGTATACAAACTGATCGTACTGATCCTCTAACTTAAGCATCGGTAACTCGTGCTGTAAAACAATTTTACTGAATCAACACTAGGACTGAAGTATACTACAATGTACAACATGGTGGACTATATATTAAAGATGTTAGAAATACTGAATAATTGTATTGTATTTCTCACTGAAAGAATATACACAAGTGCCTTTATATAGGAGGCATATAAGTGCAGTATAAGTAAGAATGTAGTACAAGAATGTGTGCCATACAAGTAATCTAGTTAGGCCTAAAGCCCACAACACTATACATGTTAACAGTCCTCCTTAAACTCAAGGTGGATGTAAGACCAACTTGAGATTGTCAACCAAAGTACGAAAGCGTCCCTTAAGATGTGACTTGGTGAAGATATCTGCAAGTTGATCTTTAGAGGAGATTGAGATCAACTTGAGAGCACTATGGACAAGATGATAACGGATAAAATGACAATCGATCTCGATGCGTTTAGTCCGTTCATGGAATATATCATTGTGAGTAATATGAATGACACTTTGGTTGTCACAATAAAGAGGAGTAGCAAAGGATGTAGACACACCTAAGTCTTTGAGAAGCCATCGTAGTCAAAGGAGCTCAGATGTGGTATCAGCAAGGGCACGATATTCTACTTCAGTACTGGAGTGAGCCACATGAGTTTGTTTCTTACTTCACCAAGAAATCACAGAAGAACCAAGAAGAAAGTAATAACCAGTGGTGGACCTGCGATCAGTGTGGACCTGCGATCAGTGGGATCTCCTACCCAATCAGCATCAGAAAATGCATGGAGAATAAAAGAAGACTGAGCAGAGTAGAAGAGACCATAGAATAGAGTGCCCTTTAGGTATCGAAGAATGCGCAGAACAGTAGCATAGTGAGTCGATCATGGAGCAGACAGATACTGGCTCACCTGGTAAACAGCATAGGAATTGTCTGGACAAGTGTCAGTGAGATAAACTAAGCTTCCAACCAAGCATCTGTAAAGAGAGGGATTAGACAATGGTTTCGCCCCTGAGGGAGTCAGATGCGCATTAAACTCAACTGGAGTGTCAACAGTCTTGCTATCAGTGAGTCCAACTCGAGACAAAAGTTCAGAAGTATACTTGGCTTGAGTAATATAAAGCCCATCTGTAGAATGGGTGATTTCAAGACCCAAGAAGTAGCTGAGATATCCAAGATCTTTCATCTCAAACTGCTAACTGAGAAAATCCTTGAGTTCTTGAATGCCACTGAGGTCAGCACCAATTATGATCATATCATCCACATACAGGAGAAGTAAAATAGTACATTTGTCAGTGCGACGAAGAAATAAGGTAGAATCATAATGACTGGCCATGTAACCCAAGTGAGAGATGGTAGAGCTGAATTTGGCAAACCAAGCTTATGGAGTTTGTTTAAGGCCATAAAGTACACGTCGAAGGTGACAAACCCCATTTGAGTCAACAGAGAGACCAAAAAGAGGTTACATATAAACTTCTTCACTTAAATCCGCATTAAGGAATGCATTTTTGACATCCATCTAAAAAAAGTCCCATTTACTGGCAGCAGCAACAGCTAAGAGGGCACAAAAAGATGAGATACGAGCAACCGGAGTAAAGGTCTCTTCCTAATCAATCCCATACTCCTGTGTAAAACCTTCTGCAATAAGACGAGCTTTGTAGCACTCAATGGACCCATTAGAGCCAGTCTTAATCTTGTAGATCCACTTAGAACCAACCACAGAATTCCCAGGGAGGAGTGACACCAAATCCCAAGATGGTTTTTAGATAATGCATCAAATTCCTCTTTCATTGCAATCTGCTATAAAGGGTTAGTGGAAGCCTCACGATAGGTGTGAGGCTCGTGTAGTGTAGCAAGGGCAATGTAACAATGATAGTCAAGTAAATGTGCATGAATAGATTTTACCCGAGTTGAGTGACGAGGTGGAATGTCTTGTGCAAGATCTTCAGGCGGAGCAGGAGCAGGGGACCCAAGCTCAAGGTTGGGGTTAGGTAGATCGTCTTCAACCTGTTCATCTTCCACCTATTCATTAAAGGGTGAACTAGGAAAGAGATTAGTGATATTTGGTGGTTGGACAGAGAAATCTACAAGAGAATCAGGAGCAACTACAAGAGGATCAAGAGCAGCTATAGAAGGAATATGTGTCTCATCTGAAAAAAAAAATCTAAGACAGAGGAGGAAGACAGGGAGGCACGGAAGTGAAAGAGCTTGACAAAAAGGCGATGTTTCCAAAAGACAACATTGCGAGAGATACAAAGACGATGAGAGACAGGATCATAACACTGATACCCTTTTTGAGTTTCGCCATAGCCAAGAAAACAACAAAGCCTTGATCGAGGCTCAAGTTTGTTATGCTCATGTGGCTAAAGAAGAACGAAACAAGCAAAACCGAAGGAGCGAAGGTGGTGATAGTCTAGAGGTGACCCAAAAAGGTGCTCATATAGAGTTTGGTTTTGGATAACAGGACTTGGAACGCGATTAATAGCATGAACAGCATGAAGAGCAGTTTCACCCCAAAAAAGAGCAGGATCTTTGGTAGAGAGAAGAAAAGCACGAACAATGTCAAGAATATGACGAAGTTTTCGTTCAGCTCTACCATTTTGCTGAGAAGTACCTGAACAAGTTAGTTGATGAACAGTGCCATAGGAATGCAAAATAGCTTGGAAAGCATATTGAGTGTATTCAAGAGCATTATCAAATTGAAAATTTTTTATGCGTCTGGAAAACTGAGTTTCAACCATTTTTGCAAAATTAGAATATACTTCCAATAATTCAGAACGATGTTTCATATTAAAAATCCAGCTATAGTGAGAGTAATCATCAACAAAGACAACAAAATATCGAGACCCACCACTACTAGAGACAGAGAAAGGCCCCCTAACATCAAAATGAATAAGGTCAAAGATATCAGTGGATATTGATTCACTAGTATTGAAAGGCAAAGCTGGTTGTTTTCCTAACTGACATGAAACACAATCAAAATTTTCTATAGACACTAAACCTAACAAACCTCTAAAAGCCAATTGTTGTACCAGAGAGGAAGATGCATGACCAAGTCGAGCATGCCAAAGTGCAAGGGAAGGAATTGAAGAAACTGTAGCAGCTACAGCAACAAAAACAGGAGCAACAAGTGGAAGACAAAAGTTGTCCACGGGAAACATACGCCCAACTCTAGGACCGTTCCCAAGCTCCTGTCTTGTCCTCAAATCCTGCACAATACATCCAGAATAATAAAATATAATGCGATAACCCAACTCAGCTAATTATCCCACAAAAAATAAATTGTAAAAAATGTCAGGAACATTAAAGACTCAGGAACCGAGAGGTTAAAGGTTGAAACAAAACCTATAGGGTAAAATATCATTTTCGTCCCTAAACTATCACAAAAGTTCGTTTTTTGTCCCTAAACTTTCAAAAGTTCGTTTTTCGTCCCTAACTATCACAAAAGTTCGTTTTTCGTCCCTAAACTTTCAAAAGTTCTATTTTCGTTCCTAAACTTTTCCAAACTTATTGATTTTTGTCCCTCCGTTTGACGGAGCGCTGACGTGGCCTTGACGGAGTGCTAACGTGGCCTTGACAGAGTGCAGATGTAGGAGAGACGAAAATCAATACGTTTGGAAAAGTTTAGGGACAAAAATAGAACTTTTGAAAGCTTAGGGACGAAAAACGAACTTTTGTGATAGTTTAGGGACGAAAATGATATTTTACCCAAACCTATATTATGGCCAGACATTATGGAACCATTTGCTATGCGAATATTAAGAGGGTGTGGTACAGGTTTGAGTTCAGAAAATAAGGACGAGTGACGTGTCATGTGATTGCAACAAGTGGAATCCATAAGCCAAGAGGAAGGAGACATACCAGATAAAGCTGAGAGAGAAGAAGAATAAGATGCATTACCAACCATATGAATGACATTGGCGATGATGTTTTTAAGGTCATCTATGGACATGGTGAAAGTGCGTCCTGAAGATTTAGACTGTGCAGAGACAGGAGCCATTGGCTGGACACTCTCAGTGTTAGCAATAGTAGCAGCAGGAATTGAAACAGATGATTTGTTGAGACGATAGCAATTCTCAATATTGTGGCCAAAACGTTTGCTGGATAGTCGGCTATGATTATTGCAACAAGAAAAATAAATGTCTTTATTCTTCATTTAGAAGCAAAATATGAAAAAACGGACTGCATATATGAAATCTATGCAAAAAAACTGGGTAAAGAGCACCTGGACTGCAAAAGTCAACTTGGTCAAAGTCAACGATCAAAGTCAACGCTGGTCAACGGTCGGCCAATGGCGATGTGGCTGGTGACGTCAGCAGAGGACTGGATGATGACGTTAGCCCTAGCTGATGTGGCAATGATAACGTCAGCAGGAGCAGAAGGTGGCGCGTGAGTTGCGTGACTGAGGCGCAGCTTCTTTAGGCAGCACGTGTAGCCTCCGATGACTGCGAGACTTCCACGATTTAGTAGATCGAGGCGAGACGATCACTATGGTGCTTGTAAAAAATTAATCGGAGCAAGATGCACAGCAAAGATGGTGAGTGTAATGGTCTGTGTGGTGAAGGATTCCTTGACGACAGCAATTGCAGGTCCAGAACCTAAGGACAATGGCTGGAAGACGCCGGAGGTTCTATGGCGGAAGCGATGAGAATGGAGTAGCACCAATAAAAACAAGACTGCTGAGAAAATGTTAGAGCAATGGCTCTAATATCATGTTATAAATACTGAATAATTGTATTGTATTTCTCACTGAAAAAATATACACAAGTGCCTTCATATAGGAGACATATGATTGCAGTACAATAGTGTAGTACAAGAATGTGTGCTATATAAGTAATCTAGTTGGGCCTAAAGCCCACAACACTATACACGTTAACAAAAGAAGTAACAAATGAAACTTTAATATGTCAAAAAAAATCCATGGAGTTTTTGAAAAGTAACATATCAATGTAATTTGAAACTATGAGATTCAATTTGTTACATCTCTTAAACTATAGAATTTAAAATGTGATTTAAGATTCAATTTCCTCTATAGTATTTAGTAGACATAATTCTAAAACATTAGACAAACAAAATACTAAAAAGATTATAAATATGAAATTCTGATATAACAAATTAAATACTTATAGAATCATATATGGTTAATGTGATGGAAATTGCTCAAATTGGGGGGGTGTATTCGTGAATTTCTTGATGACTTGAATGCCCTCAAAGCACCCCGGATTTAACTTATTAGATCTACCCCTTCATGGTTGTGCATTGTTGATTGTCTAGCTTTTTCCACCGAAGGTTCCAATCCTTGTCGCGCGCGGTGGTTGTTGATGTTGATATTGTTGGAGAACGTCGATCATACACTCCCAACCGGAGGTCTCTAATCACTGGTTCCATCCACTATGCATAAGCTCTCCTAAGGTATTATTTTAGCCCCTACATGCAAATATGATTCACGATTTCCTACTGTTTGCTTGTGTTCTACTGTTGGCATTAAGCAATTGTGAATTATAATAGCCCTAATGTCAAATGGAAAATGAGAGTTTTCGAACTAGTCTGACTAGGATCTGACACAATAATTTTAAAAAGGTAGCAGTATTTTATTATTTGGGAGGACCACTGAGTAAAGGTGACATGTTATTCTCAAGGATTGAATAATTTCTTGAACTCTAGAGGATCCTAGAACAGGTGAAAAAACTAACCCAACTGTAAATGGCAGATTTGTTGGACAAATTGTTTAGGTCATTGTAGCGGAGACTACTTGCATATAAATTTAACATTTTCACTAATTGTTTGGTCTCACATTTTTGTGCCCTACTGCCAACCTTCGAAGGGATAGATTGAGACTGAAGGTTAAAATTGAATGAAAGAAGAGCTTAATATCATTTGAAGATGTTGTTCATGGGGGCTCGGTAACAAAAAGTAAAAGCAGTACTAGAATATAGATTTAACAAATCTAGGTGTAATCCCCCACCCACACCACACAAAACATATAATTAGATGGATAAATCTATTATTATGACCTTAAGATGCCAATTGGAGGTTTTAAATCTAAGACCTCATGAATCTCGTTAGACCTTGAGAACTACTAGACCAACGGGGTAGGATTTATTTCAACTTTTCCATTATATAGTCGGTGGAGTTAATTTTTAATTATCACGAGAATGTAAATTTGATAGCAAAATTTTTTGATATTGAAACTAAATATATAAGAAAAAAGTAGCTATATGCCTTAGAACAGCCAGCTTAATTAACAGGAAGAAAAAGCAAATAAGAAACCCAACAAAACTGGAAATAGAAGAGAGGTCAGTGAAACCCAACAACCCATCCAGGTTCGTTGCTGCCACTTATTTCACTACAGGGTCAAGCTGAAGTAGATTTGAGAGACTTCTCTCTCATATATTTGAGAAACCCCACCACCTTTTCATGAGAGGGGAGTGACTCCTTCACCACAGGTAACTCAAATAGAGCTGACAACCAAGAAAATAGAAGAGGGGGGGGGGGGGGGGGGGGGGGGGGGGGGGGTAGGGGATGGGGTGGGTGGGTATGGTCTTCTCTGGGTCTATCAGCTTCAGACCAAGATATTCTTCCAGAGCCTTATAGTGGCCAAATGTAGATACAATTACAAGGCCCAAGAGTCCCACATTCTTCTGATCAATGTGTTAGGTTCTAAGAATTTAGGATCTAAATGTATGAGAATTTCAATATGTAATGTTAGCAAACTATGATCAAAATTTAGAGTCTCGAATTAGGCTACTCAAAGTATGTTTAGTGTAAATTTGGAATCGAGTAATTGCAGAAAATTACTATTCACTTTCTGCAAGGCTCGATCAATCGAAAATTAGACTCGATCGATCGAAGCTCGTGCAAATTATTTTTCTGCAGATTTTTCCAACTCAAGCCCAAGCCCGTATGACATGTAGGGTTTTATGTTTTGCCTTACGTATAAAAAGAAAAACCCTAACCACATTTTGTAGTTGTTGTTTATGTTGTGTATATGAATTTCTTGTGAGATCTAGAGGTGTTTGCCTTCATACATACTTAGGGTTTCCAATCTCAAGATTGATGTCAAGAGTTTGGTGATCGCTTCAATTGCTACATAAAGAGCTTAAAGAAAAACACAAGTGGGAGTACTTGTTGTTGTTGTGAATCCAAGAAAGAAGTAGTCTGTGGACTCGAAGCTGTCACGTGGTCGTGGTAGTAAGTTTTCTACTTGAGGTAGCAATAGGATGTTAATGGTCTAAGTCGCTATTGTAAAACTTCAATTCTTTCATAGTGGATCTATTTTACCTTAAGGATAACTAGGTTAAATCCTCTCTAGGTTTTTTACCGATTTGGTTTTCCTAGGTTATCATATCATTGTTATTTATTTTCTGCACTGTTTCAATGATATGATTTACTTGTGTTAACCTAGATCTGAATAATTTTTAACCTAGATCTGAATAATTTACCTAAGTTAATCACTTAGCTAAATAACTAGGTTAATCTGTTTATGTTTAAGGGGTTTAAAAACGTACACAATGATTTTAATCCCCCATGGAAAAATGTTCTTAATTTCCTCTTCAAGCGTGTTTAATCTCTCAAACTCTTCCTTCACAACTTTCTCTTGCACTGCTCCAGCGGATTTGAGTACTAAGGTCATGTTCTCAAGTACCTACATGCCAAAACTTACAAGCATTAGTTCATGTATTAGTTTGAGTATAGATTAGTTCTTTTGAACATGTGAGATTGTTCATTGTGTTCTGCACTTATTACTATGTTCCTATAACTCTAAACTATATATTTTTAAACGAATATTTATGTTCTAACATGACGAAATAACACTTGTCTGTTTGGGATCTGCTTATTTTACCGAAACTAAATTGTTTTTGGCGAAAGTACTTTATTTAAAAGTCAGCTGAAATAGTACAATAGCACTCATGAATAGTAGCGAAAATAAGTTAAATAGTAAAATAAGTTGGCAAAATTAATCATGTCAAACAGATACTCTATACTATGAACTATGAAGTTATAACTTATCCTGATAATTAAGTCAACGTGATTAAATAAATCCTATGAATCTCAACTTGCAATATTCTATGTTATTTTATACATGCGTGTAAAAATGTTTAAAGTAAATATAAATCTTACTAAAAAATATTTATAAATTGATATAATAATGTATACAATCGGTGTTACTTCTAACAATATAATAAATAAATCTTAAATTATATTTGTTTTTTTAAGTGGTGACACATCAATTTATAAGATTTAAACTTTAGAATTTTTAGTATTCCAATTCTCTTAATATAGATGCTGCTTAATATCTCCAACAGTATAAATCTGATCAATAAGCCAGGTTATATTTACCATACAAAGAGGCCTAGAGGCATGAATTCAAACATGGATTTTTCACTAACCTGTTTATGGACAAAGCTACACCAGAAGCGAATTTGTGCTCTTTTATATGGATCTTCAGGTAGAAATCGAGGACCATTCTTCCAGGTTTCATCAATATATTCGAGGATGATGAGTGACTCAGCAAGTGGCTTTCCATTAAGAACAAGTACAGGAACCTTCTTATGGATAGGGTTGTACTCGAACAGCACTGAACTTTTGTTCTTCAAATCTTCTTCCACGTACTCATACTGTATACCTTTAATTTTGAGGGCCAGTTTCACAAGCCTAGCGAAAGGACTAACCCACATTCCATGAAGCCTCACTTTGTTTTCCTCCGCCATCTCTCTCTCTCTGTGATATTGAGATTCAAATTGCAATGCAATATTATATGGAGACTCAAATTGTCACTTTCTCCAAGCCAGCTATAATAAACTTTCTTGGAAAAAACCAAAAAATAAAGAAAAACAATGGCTCGTCATGGATTACGTTGGTCACAAAGCTAGTCCCCTTTCTTTTGGCCATTCCCATTTGTCATCACTAATAAATAGCCTAATAGTTATAAAACTTCTTTTTTTAATGAACTCATACATACGAAGAAAAGAGCAAAATATATATACGGTCATGAATAACAGACTAGCGATCCCTATCTGATAACCAATTAAGCAATCAGTGTGTATAAACTAGTATCTAGAACCCAAAAGTTATGATTCTTCCTTTATTTCAAAATCAATTGTTTCTCTTAAAAAAAAAAAATTGAATCAATAGTTTTTTAACTTGTCCCAGATAGATTTTGATTTTCAACTTAAATGATAACTGATAAGCCATCAAATATAATAATTAAGATAAAAGAAATTATTAATAAATTAATAATTCTAAAAAGCAGACAAACTATAACTGAATCCGTGACAAAATTTCTGATCAAATAAACCAATTACACAAAATACTTGAGAGAAGAAAAGTCATATACTTGAGTAGAACTTTGCTTTAGCTTTTGGAGACTTGAACTGTAAACCATATGCTTGTCAAATCTAGAGCAAACTTGCAAACTGAAACTATGAATACAAATTCTTTCATGGCTTAACAGGATGAAAGAGTAAATAAGAACACTTCTAAGGGGGTCAGGATGCGGCCGCCCCTTGGATTTAGACCATTTGGGCATGTTCCCGAGGTAATCCGAGGAACCTATTTGTCCCAAGGTAAGGTGATCCAACCGAGAAGCGACCAGCTGACTCACCAAGGATACAACTTCAACTATCTTCCCAATGAATGCGAAGAAGAAGATGCAGAGTCCAATGTAATAGTCACATTTGCATTAATGCGCTCTTCCTACCTAATATCAGTCTCATTAAATGCTAAATGACAGGCTTGAACCATAAGAACACCCCAAAAGTCTACCTTCATAATCAAGAAATGGTAGAAAGGGAGTTTGATGGGGACAAATATCTCCACAAATTCAACTAACAAAGGAACAGCTTGAAAGAGGGAGGGTGAGTATAAAAGAAGCCACCAACAGGAGGAGGAATCCAAAGAATTTGGTAAGGAAGAACAAGAGAGAGAAAACAAAGAGAGCAAAAACTTTTCTTTACTTTTAGAATCTTCATTTGTACCTCGAGAAACCAATTTTATCAATCAAAGTGTCCATTTCTGCTTTCTTTGTCTTTGATTGCCTATCTAATCTTCCCATTGTGAAATATTACCCATTTCTGTTTAGACATTAATTGTGTTGATCAAAAACCCAAGCACTGTTTTCAAAGTGCTGTGTTTTTGAACCCCACAACTTCATTCACATCTTTCTTTTGTGCTTCTCCATTGGATTTGAGTACTAAGATCATGGTCTCAAATACATGCATGCTAGGACGTACAAGCATTAGTTCCAATATTTGTCTAAATCTAGGAAGCATGGACACTGACACGAGCACAGGTACAGACATAGGTACAATACTGTGACATGAACAATTTTCTGAAAGATTATAACCTAAAATGGTTAATACGATACAAATACGACATAAGTACAACATCCTAAATGAAATGCCTATGTTTCCTAAGTCTGAGTATAGCTTGTTCTTTTGAAAATGCAAGATAACTCATTGTGTGTTCACACTGATTAGTATTTTAATTAATATGTTCCTATAGTTCTAAATTATATATTTTTAAACATATATTTGTGTTCTTACATATGCATAAGCATGCATCTTGACTAAAGAACACAAACAATCTTCTACACAACTAGTGTGACCTACAAATAAAACGCAAGTCTTAACTTTTTTGACAACTTTTTCAATTTTCCATAAAGATCTTCCAAAGCATATATTAACCAGACTCAAAAGTTAATAAACAAAAGATCACCCATTTCAAAACTAGTCAAACGGCTTTTTTTGACTTAGGATACTTTCTATTTTTGAGCAAAGACTTTTAAAGGATACCTTCTTTTTTCTTTTTCTTTTTTTTTTCTTTTTTTTATTTTTTTTTATTTTTTTGAGAAACGACTTTTAAAGGATACTTAAATCATCTGATAAACCTACTGCACTTCTGCCTCCTAGGTGCTAGGATATATCCCATATTTATACCGTCATTCCCCTTTTTTCTTTTTTCTTTTTTCTTTTTTTAAAATTTGGCGTAAATGCACTTTTAGTCCCTACATTTTGACTTTTTTCCATTTTACTCTCTATATTTTATTTTTATCATTTTTAGTCCTTAAACCAATTAACGTGGGACATTTAAGTCCTTGAAGCACCATTCCATCACCAAACTAACGGGGAAACTGACGGATCAATAAAATAATAATAAAATTTCTAACCTTCTTATTTTTTTAAAAAGAAAAGAAAAGAATTAAATTAATTTTGTCTTTCTTTTTTTGGGAAGAACATGAAGAATCTAGAACATGTGTTCTTTGGGAAGAACATGAAGAATCTAAAACATGTGTTCTTCCCTGGTAATCATGTTCTTCATTTTCTTCACAGCAAACCTTGCCCAGAAATTTAAAAAATCAATATTTTTTTTTCTCTTTTCTTGTATTTCCTTAGTAACAAAACCCATAAAATCAATCAGATTTACAAACACAAAGACATGCCCACATATTTACAAAACACAAAGACATTCAACAATTACTCTGTCATTCTTTACATCCCATTAAAAACACAAAGACCTGATTCAAAATACCTTCAACAATCCCAAAGTCCTTACGCGCCTTAATCCAAATTTTCAGACCCAAGCAAACCTAAATGGAAAAAACCCAATCTAACCGTCTAGATCGAAGATAGAGAAAGGGGATAGATCTAAGTATATTCAGATCAAGGAAAGAGAACCAAGATGACTATGGTTGGCCATGGAGGCTCGGGTTGAAGGAGGGATGGTGAGAGAAAGAGAAAGAAGATTCTAGAGAAGATGAGGAAAAACGGTTGCATACAACAACAACAACAACCGCTAGTCGGTGGGTTTGCTGGGTTGAGAAGAAAGAGATCGTAGATCTAGGTTTGCTTACCCAAACAAAAATCTCTAAAGATCTCTTTCTCAAACCAAAATATCCCTTTCTCTTTCATCTTTCTAAAGCTCTAAAGCTCTAAAGTCTCTCTCTCAGATCATGGATTTGGA
The DNA here is from genome assembly GCA_032727855.1 of Quercus ilex subsp. ballota. Taxonomy (NCBI): domain Eukaryota; kingdom Viridiplantae; phylum Streptophyta; class Magnoliopsida; order Fagales; family Fagaceae; genus Quercus; species Quercus ilex. The sequence goes on along the minus strand of CM064917.1, from coordinate 17,271,023 downwards.
AAAATCTCTAAAGCTCTCTCTCGGATCAATGGTTGTGAAGTGGTGGTTGGTCCGGTGGCTGGTAGGGGTGGATCATTGGATGGGTTTGACATTGGTGTAGGCTGTAGTGGCTTAATGGACTGATCGATGACAATGGTGCTGACTGGTGGTCTGATCTGTTCATGTGGTTTAGTCTGATTGGTGACAGTGATTGACTGATGGGTTTGATTTGTTCATGTGGTCTAATTTGGTGGTCTGATATGTTCATTGGTTAGGTTTGTTGTTGGTTTGGGCTTCGGATTGCAAGGTATTTTCTGGGAGTGGTTTCGTTGATGTGGTAGTGGATGATTTGATTCAGTGGTGGCGCTTTGCTAGTTGCTGGGTTTTTATTCTTTTGCTTGGGTTTGATCTTCATGTTCTTTGATTTGGTGGTGGTGATTTGGGGTTTTTTTTCTAGTGGTTTTTTTTTTTTTTTTTTTTTTTTGTGTTTGTTTGCCAAGAAAATTTATGAGTTTGAAGGCTAAGGTTTGCTTTACTGGGGATATGGGTTTGGGGTTTGGTTAGGATCTGGGTTTAGGGTTTTTTTTTTGGCTGGAAATTGATTATAGGGAAGAACACTAGGAAAGAACACAAAGAACATGAACATGTTCTTCTGAAAAAAAAAATAATGAAAAAAAAAAAAAGACAAGAAAGACATTTAATTAATTTATTTTGTTTTGATGTGTTTGGTTATAAAGAAAGTACAAGAAAGGAAAAGAAAATGATAAGAAAATAAGGATTAATTTGGTAAGAATATGAATCATATACGGGGAAGAACATAAAGAACATGAATATGTTCTTCTGAAAAGAAAAAAAAAATTGGAATTAAAAAAATTCAATTTAATTAAAAGAAACTAAAATTTTTGTTTGAAAGAAAATATTTTTTTTTTGTTTTTTTAAATTAAAATTGAGTAATTAATTTCTTTTTAATTTTGGCATTTAAAAAATGTCAAATAATTTTTTTAACAATATTTTAATGCCACGTCAGCTTTTTCTATTAGTTGGCTGATGAAATGGTGTTTCAAGGACTTAAATGTCCCACGTTAATTGGTTTAGGGACTAAAAGTGGTAAAAATAAAATGTTGAGACTAAAATAAAAAAGAAAGCCAAAATATAGAGACTAAAAGTGCGTTTACGCCTTAAAATTTTAATGCTCATAGAGATTCACTATTCCCTTGTTTTGTATGTCACTCCCTTTTTCATTATTATGGTTTCTTTTTTTCATGTTTTTACTGTTTTATCCAATATTCAATTAAACTTCAGTATTTGGGCATTCAACTTTTGGGTTATATAATTTTGATAATTACATATCAATAATGTATCTATTATTTTCTAAATTTATGTGATATAATATAATTTTTTTTGGTTACAAATTAGATACATGACTTTTTTTAGTTAATTATTATTTTTATAATTAAAAATATATTAATCAGTAAATTAATAAACTTATGCTTCAACCACTAAACCAGTCTTTCAACCAGATCAATCTTCGATTCAGTTCTAATAACTGTAAGGGCCCTTTTGACTATGTTGGGTTGGGTTGCCTCTTTCGTGGTTATAGGCCCAAGTGTTCTGGGTTGCGGAAGTCGAGACCGGTCTAACTGGAACTCAACTTGGCCGGCTTGTACGCAAACTAGCCCCTTCTGCCAGGAGAGTGTTCGCGGCAGGTAGTGCTGTTTCAGAGAAGCTTGCAGCAGACAGATATAATTGATAAAAAACAGAGTAATATATATATATATATATATTCTGGAATGACCAGATAATTCTTTTAATAATGAATGACCGAATGATCCATAATCACAAATACATGAGTAATTTTGACAAATAAAGTAGTAAGAGCAAATGGTAACAAAGATTAATCAACTATTAAAAGGAATAAACTCAGTTTGGTCCCCGGGGCAAGGTCAAGGAGGAAGAACACCTCTTCTCAAAAACGATTAACCTCCGAGGAAAAAAGAAAATTCTTGCCGTGGAAATTAATGAGTTTGAGGGAGGCGGACCCGAATGAACAATGCCCAGGACGATTCTAAAAGAAAGCAGGGATTTGAGAGGGAGAGAAGGGAAGGGACCTATCGGTACATGCTATCAACACTTCTCTTTTTTCTCTCTTTCTTTCTTGCTTTTCTAATCCTTCCTTAGTGATTTCCACAATGGTAGTTTTTAGTATTATGCTCTTCTGTTTTTCTAAGTGTGTTATAGAATGTTTTTCTTTGCGTTGGATTATATTGCTCCCGTGCTTGTTGTTTTTGCACACGGCAGGAGACTTCCTTTATAGTGTCTGCCGTGACCGATTTTTACTATTCTACCCCCTAACCGTTTTTGTCTGGTCTGAACGTACTTGCCGACATTACTGTTCTGTCTGCGAGTTTAGATACAGACAACTTTTGTCCGTTAGTCTACCGCGGCACCTCTTCCTACCGCGGCGCTGTTTCTCTCTCTCTATCCCTCATGGCATGCACCTATTGGTTCCAACTCAACCTTGCCTCTTTTGGATGGTATGTCATCCCAGCAGGACGTATTCCCCAAAAGAGTTTGAGCAGGAACCTTAAAACAGGCCTTCCCTTCTCCCTATCTCCAAACCATGTCCTCTTACCTCTGACCCACGACCCCACCACGTCATGTATTGGCTGGGTACAGGCTGGTGGTGCCTGGGCCTTGCGCGTGGTTATGTCTGAAATCTGCCTACTGTTCATGCATCTGCCATGTACTGGACATTTTGCTTGCATTGCCAGTCGTCCGTTCTTGGCTTTTCCCGATCTGTTACTCTGATTTCCCACTCCCATAGGGTCTGGACTTTACCGAGTATTGGGCTTTGTGTTCTCTTCGGCCCAATTCTTTAGTTGCCTTAGCTTCCCACCGTGTTACTCGGTCTTTCCTGCCGCGGCGATTTGTTCCTGCTGAGCCTTTTTTCAGGCCTGCCGTTCCTTTCTTTCCTCCAGTGAATTAATATGGTCACTGGTGTTCTCGCTTGTGGGCTCCAATGCGGACTTCCTTGGTCCATTTGCTAACTTTGCATCCCATGGGCGTTTACTTACTCAATTGGGCTTCCTCGGCCCAATTTTCTCATTCTCATCCTTGGGGTTCATGGGCTTGCCATTATCCCCTACTTTCTTTGTTTTCATTACTTCGGGCCTGTCACGGCCCATTCTCACTTTTCCATACCACATACTGCCCATGGGTGATATTTTCTCTCTTTCCGAGCCTTTTTAGGCCCACTTACTCCTTCAAGACCCGTTTATTTATAATAAGGGCCTGTGATCCATTATTCCTGCTGCTTAAGCCTAATGGTTTTTTCTTAGCTTGCTGCTTATCTGCTGCCCATGTTTATGGGTTGGGCTGTCTTCTGCCTATTTCAAAAAATAACCCTCAACAATAACTATAAGTCCATAATCTATACTATGAGGTTAATAACTTGTCCTAATAATATTTAAGTCAACGTGGTTAATTAAATAACTCCTATGAATTTCCATTTGCAATACTCAATGTAATTTTATATACGCATGTAAAAATGCTAAAGTAATTATAAATCTTACTACAAAATTTTATTAAAAAAAAAAAACTTACAAAAGATATGAAAATATATGTGATTGGTGTTAATTACTTCAACAATATAATATATAATGTTAAAATAAAAAAATTTAAGTTGTGACAAATTAATTTATAAGACTTATATGATAAAATTTGTAGTTCCTAATTTCCAACTCTCTTATTATAGATGTAGTTTAATATCTCCAGCAGTAAAACTCCGATTAGCCACTTTATATTTACAATACGAAGAGACATGAATTCAAACGTGAATTTTTCACAAACCTGTTTGTGGACAGAGCTAGTCCAGAAGCAAATTGGTGTTCTTTTATATGGATCTTTGGGTAGAAATCGAGGAACATTCTTCCAAGTTTCATCAATGAAAAAATTCTAGTATCACAAATTATTACACTAATTTTTTGCCTCAAATGTGATGTGAGGAGAAAAAAATTGTAGGTTTATGTGTGTAATTGGCAACTACTCACAATCTGTCATGTCAGAGTTGTGGTAAAAAATTGTGAAACAATTTATGATGCTAGAATCACTCGACTCATAAATATCGCTTATTCTAGTGTTTATCAATGACGGTATACAATTGGGTACGGACTAATGGACCAGTTTCCAGGTATCCCTTTGATTTCAAGGGCCAGTTTCAAACTCCTAAAACGTCGGAACTAACCCACATTCCATGCAACCCAACTCAGTTTTCCTCCACCACATCTCTCTCTCTCTCTCTCTTTCTCAACGGTCGTTGTTAGTAGTTATTATTAATTTGTCACAACTAGCCTCCCACAATTTGATTCTCTGTTTAATTATTGTGATATTTATGTATTTTTCCTCCTTTAAAATCTCAGTCTTACTTCTATTTATGATAAATATGAATCCATGAATCGTTGCTAAACTGAACAAAATTCAGAAATTGTCCATTGTGTTCCATATATTATGAATCTCAAGGTCTAATGATTCCCAAGAACTTGAGAAATTCATGAGGTCTTCAGAACTTTTAGTTAGCGTTTTAAACCATGTATATGGGATGGGAGGACTACACACATCTAAGATATAGCAAGAGTTTTGATCACCCTTTTTAGCAAAAAATTAAAAGAAAAAAAATTTGTTAAGCATAAATATTTACAATCGCTTTTTGCTTTTTCTACATTATATTTACAAAGGCAAGCATAATTCACTCATTACTGTTTTCATAATTCACTCACAATATTATTCACATTAATAATATTGTTTTCATAATTCATTTCAAATAATTCTCCTTTCAAGACAATAAACTTGCACTCATTACCGTTTTACGCAACAGAGGACTGAAACCTATGGAAATCCCCAAATGTGAGTAAAATCAATGAAATTATAAAAGAGTGAAGAAAGTTGTACAAAGGTTTATATGGTTTTTAAGTTTGAAGCTTATTTATTTTAGTTTGTTTAGTGATATAATGGAAAATTTTATGACGTTATTTCCTCTCACATTCATAGCAAATCTAATTAATTAAACTCACGATGGAAATAACTATGAATAATTATATTCGGGAGTACTAATAATTTTCCATTGATAATAAGGGTCCAATAAATTAGGGTGATTGGCTTTTTTAAGAATAAACTAATAGATTTGTCTCTTAGATTTGCATCCGAGTCACATCAATCTCCTAAATATGCCCTAATTACTGATGCACAAGAAAGCAAGAAGAGAACTTCAACGATGACTTTTGACATTTGATTTGTTGAACTTGAAATCTATTTTATAGGAAAAATACAAATAAATAAATAAACAAAAAACAGTTATGCTTCAAAGTGAAAAAGGCTGAAGAGAATGATAGTATGGCATTTGTTAATGGACTATTCTAGGAAGGTTTTAATACCATTTTATTGGAAAATATAAAAAGTTTTCAAAAAATTAAGTTACTTTTTTTTCCCATTAAAAACTTCTAAAACTAGTTCTTAGACCAATGTTCTTAGAATATCCATTGACTTTTTTTCCTATTAATCATCTAAGCCTAAAAAGGATGAGAATGTGTAAAGTAATTTTATGATAAGTTAGAAGTTTAAAGTTTGAGAAAAAGTCCTTGAGCCAAACTCGAGGACAAGCTGATTAGCATATTACTTGGATCAACAGATACAAAAATAATTCAAGTTCTGTAAATTGAAAGCCAAGAGCTATGGTAAATTGTTCAGTATATAAATGGTAGACCAAAACCAAGCGCCCAAGCCAAAAATCACATAATCAAGTATATTAGACAAAGCCTCATCTAGTAGATGCATAGAGCAATTCTAACAATGTTGAACATGCAAAGCCGGTATCTCATGCGCCTAGCGTATGAGACCAGCCTCTCACAAGTAAGTGGGTTCCACATAACAATTCTAACAGTGTTGAACATGCAGAGCTGGTATCTCATACGCCAGACGCATGAAACCAGCCTCCCACAAGCAAGTGGGCTCCACCTACCTATGAGAGGCAGGTCTCATGCACCTAGCACATGAGAGATTTTTCCAAACATGCAATTTACATTACATTAATAAACTTCAGGATTTAATGGCAATAAATAAGCAACAGCTAAAAAATATATATATAACTAAAAAAAAGGTACATTGGGTCCGTTTTGATACAACTTATTTTTGCTGAAAACTTATTTTTGCTGAAAACACTATAACAAAATAATTTTTAAATGTGTGAATAGTGTCATGAGACTCATTTTTAATATTTTTTAATGCGTGAACAGTGTATACACAGTGCGTGAACAGTGCATGCACTGTTCATGAACAATAAATATTGTCTCTCAAAGTCAACAAATGCGGGCCAAAAAAAAAAAAAAAAGGAGAAAACGCGCTTTGAAAACGCAATGCCGGATTAATTTTATCCAAACCCACACATTGTCTTAAATGTAATTATCTTAACTCATTTGGATTTAATAATTAGATAAAATGCCAAGGAATTAAAATCTCTTATACCATCCTCAGATCCAATCATAAATGCGTACCATATCTGTTCATAATTGCAAAACTTAAAAATGACCCTATGTTGCCCCATTATGTGTGGGTTTGGATAGCAATTAATCCGGCGTCTGCGTTTTCAAAATGCGTTTTCTCCTTCTTCTTTTTTTTTTTTTTTTTTTTTTTTTTTGCCCGCATTTGTTGACTTTAAGAGACAATATTTACTGTTCATGAATAGTGTATGCACTGTTCACGCATTGTACATACACTGTTCACGCATTAAAAAATATTAAAAATGGGTCCCACGGCACTATTCATACTTTTAAAAATTATTTTGTTACAGTATTTTCAACAACAATCAATTTTCAGCAACAATAAGTTGTATCCAAACGAACCCTATATCTCCAAAACCCTCTATTTGACACGAATCAAAATAATAAAATCCCCATAATTTTTTTTAAGCATATAAACAAAAATATGAAAAAATAAACTAAAATCAGGAAAATTAAAAATCCATAGACATTTTTAAGCTTCCAGGGGATGAGTTGATCAATATGGTGGCAACCAATGGTCTAACTATGCCTTCAGTTGACCAAAGATCCTCATATACATGTATAAATACTATATTTTTAAAAAAACTTCTTTAAAAAATCAAAAACTTATTAGTTCAAATTTTATAATATTAAAAATAATATAATATTTTGTATTCATTATATATATATATATATATATATTTTGTATATATTGTATTCTCCTCAAATTTTCAAAAATCATCATTTTTTTTAACTTGTAAGAAAAAGGACACACTCAACTATCAAATAAATAAAGAATCTGATAGAAGAGCATGTCTATCCCTACAAGGGTAAAAAAAAAAAATAGTGATTTGAAAATTTGAGTAAATACAAATTTTTTTTTATATATAAAATGAATATATAATTATACTAGTTAATATTTGAAATTTGAAATTAATAATTTTTTTTTTTTTTTTTTTTGGAGAGAGTTTCAACCTATGGCGTCCACTCCTGATAATAGCTTTTTATTATCAGACCAAAATACCAGTCAGTTTTTGGAATAGGCAGGGATTGAACCACAAATCTCTTATACAACCATCAAAGACTTTACCAGTTGAGCTAACTGGAACCCACAAATTAATAAATTTTCATTTGTGATTTTTTTATAGGCTTTCCAAGAATATTGTATTTATAAATGGATATAAGCATGTTCGACCGACTGATGAGTGCATAATTAGAGCACTTTGATACCAGCCATTAGCTACCACCAAATCAACTCATCATTTTGAAGTCTTTAAAATGTACATGTATTTTAATATTTTAGTTTTCTCTATTTTTAGTATTTTTTTTTTTTCATATTTTTTATAACCTTGCATTTGAATTTTATGTTTTTTATTCGTGTTACTTTTAAGGAATTTACAAAGATTTTGGAGAATGGTATAGAAATGAATTGTTTTAGCATCATGAATCGTTTCAGCACCAACCCTGACTACATAAGCAGCCACAAGGGGCGCCTATTTTGATTTCATTCTATCTACTGATTGACGAGAAGCTCATCCAGCTCCATCAGGTTCGGGTTCGATCCATGAAAATAAGGGACATGTCATGCTCTTCAAAAATGAAAGGGGAAAGATGGAGCGTGCACACACACACGCACAACTATGCAACACACACACACACAACTATGCACAAAAAGGAAAATACAAATGCCAAATAAAAAATTCATTAATTAAATACTTAGGATTAAATCAAAACACCTAGGCTTGAACTCTCTAACAATCCCAGTGGAGTCACCAGGATGTCGTGCCTGTATTTTGGCCGCGTTTGACATTATCCCCCAACTGTTGAGGGTTTTTCATTCGACGACATGTTTTCGGTGCTAAAATGCAAAAAGTGTGTGCCCGTGTACAACACTAGGATGAGAAGTGTGCAAGTGAACTTCCTTGATTATATTCATTTTTAAGAGTCACCACCAACCGTTAGGATTATTGGTCAGCTAAATCTAATTGATTTTATTACCTAATTTTACTTAAGAAAACCCTAGGGTGTTAGGTACCTACAGCGCCTATCCAAAATGATAGTACCTCATTTCAAATTTAATGTTAAATTTCACCATTTAAATCACTAAAATATTTGCCATTTAGTTTTTAAAAAATGATATACATGTACATGTGAAACGAAACAATAATCAAACTTATTCTAAGATGACATGTGAGTAATGACATGCGAAATCTAGACTAAGATGACATGTAAGAGAATGATATGTAATCTATCCTAGGATGACATGTGAGAAAGACATATAATCCATCCTAAGTTGACATGTAATCTATCTAGGATGGCATGTGTATGCATGGGCATGTGAACAATTTATTTTATAAAGCAAGATAAAAATTTTAAAAAATATATTTATTAAGTATATGATAGCATGGCATACACTAGGAAAGTAAATGCATTCTTGAATTCTTGAATTTGATATAGCTAACCTCACTCCAAAGCATTGCCTAACAAAAGCAATGGTGCAATTATTTTTTCCAAAATATTTTATCTCATGCAAAATACAAAGAAATAACAAAAAAATAGGTTAAATTCCTATAAAGTCTAATAAAAATGCCCGTTTAACAAATTTATTATTTTCTTAAGGAAAATATTTTATTTTGACCAAACAAGAAAAATGCATTTTTGTGGCCTCAAGGGTATTTGCACAATTTTTGAAGTTTAAGGGGCCATTTTGCAATTTAAAAAGTTTTAGGGTCAAAATTTTAATTTGGAAAAGTTTGGGATCGAATATATAATTTTAAAATGTTTGGGGTTGAATTGTAATTTTGGAAAATTTTTTATTGATAATGTGATTTGGAAAAGTTTTGGGGTTGAAGTTGCAATTTGGGAAGTTGTGGGGTCCTTTCATAATTTTGAGAATTTTTAGGTCAAAAATATATTTTAGAAAAGATTTGGTGGCGTTTTTGTAATTTCGGAAGATATTTGGCTTGTGGATCCATGGGTTGGGCCTTGGAATGAATTCCCTTTTATTTGGATTGGAGGGCTTGTCTTGACTTTAATTTTAAAAGGCTGGTGGGCTTGTGTGAATTTTACAATTGGGCCGCTTATTTGTGTTGAATTGCAAGTGGGCTGATTGGATTTGAGTATAAAGGGATTGGGCATAATTTGAATATATTGGAGCTTAGGTGCTGGGCTAGGATTGAGGTTGAGGGTTGAGCTTTGTTTTATTTTATTTTTATGTGTGGACCAAGGTTTGAGTCCACGGGTCGGACCAAGCTTGACCCGGTCTACCCTTATCCTAATAAAATCCCATCTACCAATCAGATCCTAAGAAATCCCCAGTGACCAATAGGAATCTGACACCAGCTCCCATGGCCGAAGCCATCCTCCACCACACGAGCTACCTCAAGCCACCATGCGGTAGCTCTCATTTTCTGATTTTTGGGTTTGGGTGCTTGATAAATGGGATTTTTGGGTATAAGTATTTTGAAAAATGGGATTTTGATTTTGGGTTTGGTTGTTGATTTCAAAGAAAAATGGGTATTGCTATGACTGAATCTGTGGATTTATGAACTGGGTTCTGTTTATATGTTTATGATCATGTATGCACATGAACTAACTGTATAGAAGCGTGAACACATAACCAGCATATATTGAAAGCTTGAGAAGGGAATAGATGGTACCCATATTTCTGTTTCTGTCTATTGCTTTCCCTCCTTGGTTGCTTTGCCTTTCCACGTTTCAGCTTTTTTTTTTTTTTTTCCTTAGTTTTGCTTCTGCATTTTGCTACTTGCTGAAAAAGGAACGAACTTTAAGTGAGGATTTGAGCTAAAAATGAAAAAGAAATATAAGAGAGCAAGAGTAAGATGCAGAGCCTATCTTCTTTCTTCGTTTTCTTTGCTTTACTTCCATGCCTGCCACTTGCTTTGTTGTATATATTCTTGCTGCTCTTGGTTGTGGTTTTTTGTTGTTGTTGTAGTTGCTGAGATGATGGAAAAAGGAATGAACTTTGAGGGATTTATTTTTTTTGTTTGATGGAGAAAGGATGGAACTTTCTGTATCTCTGGTTCTGTTTTAGTGGTTTTTGGAAGTTGCAGATATTTAGGAAGGCTGTTTGTAGCTTCTGGTTGTCAAAAAGGAGGGATTTTTCTTGGGTTTCCAGACTCTGTTGTTGGGGTTCTTGTTGCTGGAGTTTGGAGGGTTGAGTTGGCTTTGTGTTTGTTTGAGTGGGAAAGGAGGCACCTTTTCCAAAAGATTTTCGGGTTGTATTCCTGCAGCCTTAGAGAAGTTCTTGGGGGGGGGGGGGGGGGGGGGGGGGGGGTTTTTTTTTATAAATAACAATAAGTATTAAAAAATTTAGTTAGTTGTCACGGCAGAAAAAAATGTTAAAAACTAGCATTTCGAGTGTATAAAACTCAAGTTTTAAAATAAAAATCGAGTTTTTAAGTCTCGATTTGTAAGCGGATGAGTATGATGTGAAAAAAAATCCACGTGGAAATCAAGTTTTAAAGGCTCGAGTTTGGAAAACGCCGCTATAGGGCTTAAAAACGTTACTATATGGCTTAAAAATGGAGTAATAAAAAATTTAGCAGAAAAACGCCTCTATAGGGTTTTAAAACGTCACTATAGGGATTAAAAACGCCACTATAGGACTCCCTGAACCTGGTATTGATCACTTATGAAAAAATTTTGCAGAAAACGCTGCTATAGGGCTTTAAAATGTCACTATAGGACTTAAAAACGCCACTATAGGGGCGATAAAACTAAAAAAATTTTTACATGGAACTCGAGTTTCTAAAACTCGAGATCTATGTGGCATTTTCAGATCTAAAACACTCGCAAAGCGAGTCTTTGGGACTCAAGTTTTAATATGGATCTCGAGTTTCTAAAACTCGAGATGCTATTTTTCATAATCTTTCCAAACGTTGCTTAACTTACTACATTGTTAAGCATTACACAGTTAGTTTGCAGATTTCCCCAGTTATCGGGTGTGATATCGATGGGACGGGCTGAATTCCGGCCGTGGGGATGTTTATGTGGGTTTTTTTTTGGGTTGTGCCCACACAGGGGGCAAGTGATTGTTGTTTGGAGAAAGATGCATATTTATAAAACACAATACGGGCTTTCCTCCTTATCAAAAAAAAAAATACGGGGCTTTCCTTGTGTGTAAAGGCCATTAAGGATGGGATTTAATAGAAATGAACGAGACCATCCTTAATTCCTTTTTTTTTTTTTTTTTTATATATACAGACCATCCTAAATTCCTGTGTGCAAAAGATTAGTGCAAATTTGGGTTTTGTCCGCTTATTTTGTTGAAATATTAAATTTTTTGCTAAAATTATTATAAATAAAGGTAAAATTTAAGTTGAAGTAGTGCAATGAAATCTATAAATAGTATCAAAAAGTACAATAAATTTATAAATAATAATAAAAATAAATTAACAAAAATAATTTTTACAATAAACGTGAGTAAGCATGTTTTTTTTTTCTTTGGGTTTTGATGTTGCAGGTCTTGGTACACTGGACATTCCTTGTTGCAATACTAGCTACTTCTTTGTATTTTTTGGTACAATCAAACAGAGCATGCTGTTCTGTTTTGTTTTGATGCTGCAAGTCGACGAAAATGGGTAACTAAGGCTAATTATCGAACTATATAGTTAGTTAGCCCGGTTTGCAAACTATATTATTTAGTAGCATCTCGAGTCTCAAATGCTCGATTTTGGCGTCATAAATCGAGTCATTGAGCCTCGATTTTTATCGTTTGACGTGGCATTACGCCACGTGGAATACACCTAGAACTCGAGTCTTAAAGACTTGAGTTACATATCGAGCATTAGAGTATCGATTTTTGGGCGGTGAAAATCCACGTAGGTGCCACATAGATCTCGAGCCTTAGAGACTTGGTTTGCTAAAAGCGAAACCGAGTCTCAGAAACTCGATTTTGGTATGTGGTCAATCCACATGGACTGGTCATGTCTGGTCCCATCTGGTCATGTCACTGACTTCTGGCCATCTAATCTATCTGCCTGGTCACGTTTTTTCTAGCTGGTCACGTTTTTGTAATTGAAAATATCTCTTACTTGAGAGAATCTCTCTATCAACAGAAATTGCTTCTCTCTCAACACATCCTCTCTCACTCATACAGACATTGCTCCTCTCTCAACTCTCATACTCATTCAGTAGCAGAGTCTATGCTCCCCTCTTAACTCTCATACAAGCCCATCATTGTAGTCTCCCTCTCTCCCTCCCACTCTCACTCTCATACAATCCCAGTAGTACATTTGCACATCCTCATGTCAGGTAAGGGTCTCCTCACTCTCTAGTTGGTTGTTTAGTGTATATAACTGCTTTAGAAAGTGTTGCTTGTATTGAATTTGTCATGACATTTCTTGATAAAAAATATTTGTTTGTATTAACCACTTATATATATATATATATATTTATATAGATTTATATATGTATATATATATACCACTTTATATATACATATATATAATTTTTTTTTTTTTATTCATGATCTAGGAAGTCTTTTTGCTAGATTTCGGTGAAGTTAGCTACTTCCTTTTTTCCATAATTTGGAGTAAATTTGAGTTTGTATATCACATGTGGTATATTTGACTGTATATTAGTGCCTTGATTTTGAAATTAGATGATATGTCTAATTTTGATTGCTCATGATTATATTCAGATTATTGTTTTTTTTTTTTTTTTTTTTGGTAATGTCTGATGAACCCCTGCTCTATGTTATTTCATGAATACAAAAATATTTTAACTTAACTAAAATTCAATACTTTTATAAATAGTAAATTAATTGTTTATTTTGGTCAAACGTTATAATATTATTATATTTAGCAATGAAATTATTAAAATTAATATTTTTAGTTCCATCTTTTATTATTTATATTAAACATCAACATTTTCATGTATTAATATTTTTCTATAAACTGGATTTAATGCATCAACTGGCCTATGCTTGCAAGTGTTCCATTTGGCAAAAGCTCACCACTGTAATATGGATAATGGTATTGAC